>CAKAOH010038255.1:21824-126917 GCA_916701665.1 Sebastiscus tertius | reverse complement strand
TGATCAACATTTTTCACCATTTAGTGACATTTTATAGACCAAACAACTAATCGATTAATCGAGAAAATAATCAACAGATTAATCGATAATGAAAATAATCGTTATTTGCAGCCCCGTTGGATGGTAAGAGGGCATTTATCATTATTTTTTTTCACATGTTATAGATTAAACAATCAGTTTATTAATCAAAACAAATATTAATACAAAAACTGATGAGGAAAATGATCAATATTTGCAGCCAAAATGTCCTCGTCCATTCATTAACGGCCTCCTCCTGAATCTTCATATATCCAAGGATGCTCAACATATCTGCAGGCTTGTACCGTATCTGTTGAGTCAGTGTGGTATTGATGTTGTCTATTATTTGTGCACAGTCAAATGAGACAACATTTGCATTTCCCCACAAGCTATCTGCTGCACTGCGATGTAATGAGTGTATTTTTATACATCCTGTGTTGTTCAAATATTGCAGCAAAAGCAGCCAATGTCTAATAGGAGCACCTGGCACCTGTTCGTTTGTTGATAATCAGTTGAAAAGGAGGTTCCTTTGAGAGACAACAGTTTTTTTTGCAGCTTTACATCTGACCAGCGGGATTTTGGTTTTGATAAGCAGTAGGTCAGTATCGGGGGGGCGGGGGGGGAGGCCTGTTAATGCTTTACCAACCGGCAGAAGGAGAGCGACAAAGGAGGCCACGGCCTATTCAAAGGCCACAGTGCGACCCCTCTCGCATGCCAAGCATTCCAATGTGCTGTGTAAAGGTTGAGCCGGCCGAGAGCAACCAGAGGGCCTTTCTCATGAGGGCCACCTTAAACACACACAGACAAAGCTCGGCCAGCTCTGTCTGATGCACCCCGACGTCCGAGTACTTCTCTCTGTGTCTGTCTGTGGTGAGAAAGTGTGACTAAAAGGCCACGATTAACCAAATCCTTTTACACCTGTCATGTCATCTGAAGTGATCATCATTTAAATCTCTTGACTTTTTTCAGACTTTTTGCTGTACATGAGTAGCTTTGATTTACTCTTTTACGCTTTTATCACTATGGAGAAAGATATACGGTTTGCAGAGTGTCAGGTAACATCAATTTCTTTAGTGTCAAGGGTGTCTCGATATACCGGTATTAACGATAACTGTGATATTTAAAAATTTAAATATTGATATGTTCATAATTAGAGGTGTAAATCACATGTTTCATCATGATATGATATTATATTAGATTCTTTGGACAACGATACAATATGTAAAGGATAATGTACAGCGAGCCGATCATTGCATCGTCATGCTGCATCGCCCTGAAGGGGTCTATTTCACAACAATTACCCTCTAGCTGTACATCATCCCATTATTATATTATAATATCATTATCGCAAATTATTTTTGCCACAATAATTGTGTAGTGAAAATATTAAATCAGGGCAGCCCTAGTCTGGTCCAAAATAACTCAACAGTTCCAGCTCAAATTGTGGCAGATTTTTTACTAGAACTCCTCTTGCCAAGATTTTCTTTCAATATCAAGCTCTAATTTTCCCCCCGTGCCAGGTCATGTAGTAATTACAGGTGTACGCCAGGAGTGTCTGAAAGGCTGCCAGGTCTCAACGCTCCCTCACCTGTGAATAGAGCCCTTCCCATGACCCGTCATTGTGTCCCGCGTTTCGATGATCTAATGCTGATGTCTTGTGAGGTCAAATGTTTTAGATGTATAGAGACTAATGGTCCAAACCGGTATGAACTGGATATCTAAGGTCTATCTAGGTACTGCATCATAACATGGTAAACTCAAGCCCAACAGGCAACAACAGCTGTCAGTGTGCTGACTTGACTATGACTTGCCCCAAACTGCATGTGATTATCATAAAGTGGTCATGTCTGTAAAGGGGAGACTCGTGGGTACCCATAGAACCCATTTTCATTCACATATCTTGAGGTCAGAGGTCAAGGGACCCCTTTGAAAATGGCCATGCCAGTTTTTCCTCGCCGAAATTTAGCGCAAGTTTGGAGTGTTATTTAACCTCCTTCATGTCAAGCTAGTATGACATGGTTAGTACGAATGGATTCATTAGGTTTTTCTAGTTTCATATGATGCCAGTATCTTCACTCTAGCTTTTTTTTTATTTTGCAGCACGTGACGTAACACCGGGACACTGTTTAATATTCTATTGTCCAAATTAATCAAATGACCTTTTGGTGTATTTATCTTGTACTGCATTAAATGTTCAAGTTTTTTACACTGAAGCTGCCATCTTGAGGTTGTGATTTTTTAGGAGATGTAATAACATCAGCAGTGCCTATTGTTAACTGAGCCGGTGCAATGGTCTGTTACCTGCACATACTGAAATGCAAATATTGGCCTGTTCCATGTGTGTGCAAATAAGCAGGTGCAGCAGCAGACACGGTGGATCTATTCACACTGTTGCCTGATGATGGATTATAATGGCAGACTGTTTGCTTCAGAATTGTTCTGAAGCACAGTACTTGAGTAAATGTACACAGATACATCATTGAATGGATCATTGGAATAGCTGCCCTCTTTACATCCGTCAATCCTCTAACAAATCCTCATTCAAATACCATCTACGAATGAATACATTACTTAAGCAGCTGATCGATAGTCCAGTGTTGGTCATGTATGGTTTTTCTTTTGCTCCTTTTCCCTGATCATGGGCCTTGAGGCTAAATGGTTGTGGAAAATTGTGTATGAATGTGAAATTTATATATGTTTGGAAAATTTGAATGTTATTAGTGTAACACAAATATGATGTTGTATATAGTATGCATGTGATAAATTTAATACACTTGATTTCGGACCCCAGGAAGACCAGCTGGTGCCATTGGTATCAGCTAATGGGGATCCTTTTTAAATAAATAAATACTGTCCACCATTGCTTTATAGTACACTGAGGCAATTTTGCTATTTGATGCAGAGCATGTTAGAAGATAGAGTAGCCATGGGCGGGATGGATGGATGGATGAGGTGTTTCTGGTTCTGCAACAAGTGGGGGGGTTCACCTTTGTATGCATTAAGGTGCAATGGTCTACTACCTGCCATACTGAAATGCAAATATTGGCCTGTTCCATGTGTGTGTGCAAATAAGCAGGTGCGGCAGCAGACACGGTGGATCCATTCACACTGTTGCCTGATGATAGATTATAATGGCAGGCTTGTTTGCCTCAGAATTGTTCTTGAAGCACCGTACTTGAGTAAATAAATGTACATAGATACTTTCCACCATTGCTTTATAGTACACAGAGGCAAAATTGCTATTTGATGCAGAGTATGTTAGAAGATAGAGTATAGCCATGGGCGGAATGGATGGATAGATGGATGCATGGATGGATGGACGAATGGATGCATGGATGGATGCATGGATGGATGGATGAGGTGTTTCTGGTTCTGCAACAAGTAGGGGGGTTCACCTTTTTATGCATTAAGGACAAAGTGCGCACCCCACCCCGGTCGGTCTATCTATCTGTGTGTGTTTCACACGCATTAATGTCCCCGGTACCTCGGTGCTCGTAGAAGATGCGCTGCGCACAGTGTTGCCTGTTGGACTGCACCATTCCTGCCGTCTCCACCGGGGAGGCTGTAATCCGATCCTGTTTGGAGGAGCCGTCGTGCAGCCTGTGAGGAGGAGGAAGAGGAGGAGGAGGAGGAAGAGGAGGGCACTGACGCTCTCCCCCCTCTCCACTCCTCCCCTTTTCTGCCGAGTGTCACCCTCTTTTCTCCCTCATCTGCTCACTCCCTGCTCGGTGAGGCTGGTCGGCGGCGCACACGCCTCCGGGATCATCGCATTGTTTCACCCTCCCTACCGACAGAGCCCCGTTTAAAGCCTGCGTTATTATTATTATTATTATTTTTGAATGCCTACACCAGGGGAATCTACCGCATGCACGCCAGTCCGGTGACGTGCCCGAGCATGTTCACATCAGAGCTGGATTTACCTGAGACTGAGAGTCCTCTGCTGCTGCTACTGTCCTCCTCCTCACACTGTCACAGCCAGCTCCACAACACGCACTAGACCACCGATTGTCACTGAAGAAGGAAAAAAAAGGAAAACACACCAGGATTACAAGGATGGGGTTCTACGGCACTTTAAAGATGATTTTCTACAAAGTGAGTAGGATTTTCTGCTTGTATCTCCAGCAACATCCCCCCGTCATCTCTTTATTATCTAGTGTTTGATTCGTTCTCTTTGACGCGCCTCTCTGTGCTGCCACTGCGGAGGATGAACAGCAGCGTAGCAGCAGACCTCCAGAGACGACGCGCTTTAATTGCCTGGGCCTTTATATCTTATATATTTTATATATGTTATGCTGCTTTAAATGTCGGAATATCACGACGGCATCATGTCCTTCGTAGTAACTTCAGGCGCGTAAATAAGCGCGTAATCTTTCCATTTGTAAATGGGTTACTCTCGGTGTTGCACTCATATGTGTCCATTTCATTCTGCAATGCTGGATGCAATCTATTTCTGCGTTATACACCACTGAATTCCCCCCTTTCTTTGCTGGCATAAGATGTCATTTTGCCTCAGCTTTGGCTCCCATGCACCTGTATATCAACTCCTCTACATAACCTATAGTAGATGCTTTACATATATATACTACATATAAATGGCTGATATCACCACCTCCTGTGTTTTAAAACATGCAAGATTTGTAAATAATGACCGGTTCCAGAGAAAAAAAAAAAAGCAGCCCTTGCAATCCTCCCCAGTTTTGCAGGGTTATTATGATTCGACATTATGCAGCAGTGGCTATCTGGCAGTGACCAAAAGTGGCTGCTGGAGATGCATGCATGTGATCAGTCTGCTGCTGCTGCCTGTTGGAGCAGCCCTATCCCCTGACATTGTGCACTCAGCCTCCGGCTCCACACCACAGATAATGGGTCACTGTGTCAGACTGCGTGAGGTGGAGAATATCCTCAAGGATGTTGGGTGTATTATGCTGGATGGCAGCCATGAAATGATGCTCCCTTAGCTGGGAATGCAGAGTACAAACAAGAAATAGGAAAGGGGGATCCATTACGCAGAGTGTAATGTAAACACATTTGTTAATCAGGTATCATTCAAAAGCAGACTCCCTTGCAGAGGGTTTTTTTGTGTGTGCAGCTGTGTGCACTTTGTGTAGTGTTGAAGCTTTTACTCAATTAATCATAATAATTAAGTGAAAATGTCAGTCTCAATCAATGGGCGATAGTTTATTGAATTGAACGGTGACCCTTTTGTGTTCTCACATCCATTTTGTGGCTCATTTTAAGATATCAGGATTTTGAAGTCAGCCCCCTTGAGCTTGAATATTTTTACGCCGCTCTTTCATGGTACTGACAGAAACTGAAACGCCCAGACTGATTAATTTACAAACCCATTTTCTGGTTTGATCGGTCCTTATCAATTCTTCCCAAAATGGCCAGTTTCTCGGATGTGTTGCGGCTGATTGGCGTGATGAAACTGTTTATCACGGCTGCTTTGAAACGGTATTTGAAAAACGAGAAAAGATTCTTCAAGTGACTGCTGCTGCTGCAGGATGTAAGTCTGCGTTGAAATGAACCAACACATTATGTAAGAGTGATTGCTGTCTTTAAAATATCATTAACTCTCTGTGTGGATCCATCTGTCGTGCTTTTGGCCAGATAGGGACGGGGGAAGCCAAAGAGGGAAGGAGGGGAGGACTGATTAGTGGTGATTTACAAACACTGCGTGCTCTGGTTACCTTTTTCCCAGGCTGAAACACAAGGAGAGGCTGGTTACACGCTGCTTTTTTTTCACGCCCGCATTTAGTTTGAGGTTTTCTTGCGTGTACACACAGAGGGGCACACACACACACACACACTCAAAGCCAGCCAGCACTCCCCCTTTTCTCTCTCTCACACACACACACACCCAAATTCATGCATACACACACCCAGGCTCTCCTTGGCTACTGAACTGCCTTTGCAGTGAGATCACCGCTTTAAGAACAAGGCAGCTGGGTTTAAAAGCTGGATCTTAACAACTAGGAATATCTTATAAATCCCTCTTTATTTTCCTTAGCAATCAAACAGGCTGTCAGCCAGATATTTTAGATGTAGACAAGTGAACCACAAGATGCATACCTACCAAGCTTTTGAAAACATATGGACTTCATTTACATGTTGTTGTATTTTTTTTGCCACATAGACTGAATTTCCCTGTGCCTCTTCTAGATTTGTGTGGCTCTTCCCTTGAATTCCCCCTGCAGCTTTACACAGGAGCCGACTTGTGAGGAACAGATCACAAATCATTGGTCAGCTCACAGTGTAATGTCCAGGGGGCATCTAACCTGCAGTACAAGTTGGTGTGCTGGTCATGTACACATGCCTCCTATAAACTCAGTTGTTTTGGTGCATTGATTCATTCTAGTCCACATTAAATACTGCCTGTATTGATACCTACTGCTATGTTGCTGATATTCTGCACATCATTCAGCGTTTCTGAATCGTTTCTCATCGTTGTTTTTGCTATATTGCGTGCCGTTCTCAACCAGTGATCGACTCTGGGTCTGAGAAGTGAAGCCAATGCAGAAGTGCCTTAAACTTCTTTCTAATAGCCAGCAGGGGGCGACTCCTCTGGTTGCAAAAAGAAGTCTGATTGTATAAAAGTTTATGAGAAAATGACCCTACTTCTCACTTAATTTATTACCTCAGTAAACATTGTAAACATGAGTTTATGGTTTCAATCTCTAGTTTCAAGTCTTCTTCAATACAGCATGATGTTCATTTAGTAAATTATGGTACCGTTTAGAGTCAAATAGACCATAAAGACC
This sequence comes from Sebastiscus tertius, assembly GCA_916701665.1. NCBI lineage: Eukaryota > Metazoa > Chordata > Actinopteri > Perciformes > Sebastidae > Sebastiscus > Sebastiscus tertius. The sequence continues at coordinate 120,138 of CAKAOH010038255.1, read as the reverse complement.
ATAAAGCAGGGGATGCTTTAGGGCGTGGCTACCTTGTGATCGACAGGTCGCTACCACAACGTTGTCCGGTCTGGGAGTCTTTAACCCTTTCACAGTGTGTTTAGTTCATGAAAGTTAATTGTGACATTTTTGGTCGCCTAAAAATGTCTTATTCAGCGTTCAGTTGTACATAGCTCCACCCTCTCGAGTCACTTCTGGTTACAAAAATTAAGATGGCGACAGCTAAAAACCAAGGTGGCGACGGCCAAAAAGCCAAACTCGAGGCTTCAAAACTACAGTCCACAAACCAATGGGTGACGTCACATTGACTACGTCCACTTCTTATATACAGTTTATGGTCTCAAGGCTCACATGTGCCGCTCAGGCTGAAAACCCTGAGAGGACAAACACACATTCACCAAATTATAGTGATAAACAAAAAACACACATCTTGAGGAGAGATGTGTAATCATGCCACTGTGAAGCCAGACTGTACGGAGTCAGATGTCCACTGCTGTATTCTTAGCATCCAATATTACAATAACACTCCAAAAATACATACAAAAAACACATTGTTTGCCTCAAAAGGGGAAGAAGTTTATTTTAAATGTGGTTTCTGCTTTCTAAAAGCCACTATCAGTTTCTACAACAGCAGGAGGACAGATGGCAGTTCTGCAACACATTCTCCAGTACAGGTTGTGTCTTGCAGCACAAAAGAAAACGTCTGGACTGTAACTGTAGACAAACTGTGGACAAACTGTTTTAACCCTAAATGGAAGTACAAAAAAATAGTGTTTTGCCACAAGTAATGTAAGAGAACCTTGTGAAAAACATGCTACGTGCTAAAGTGCAGGAATAAATCACTCTTTTGCACCATGATGTCCATTTTTTGGTCACAATTGACCCTTGTTGGTGCTGCTGGTGGCTCCTACGATATAGCAGGTTGTCCCATGGGGAAATTTTGTTTGGGTAATAGTGCTGCACAGAGCTGCAGTCAGCTTGAAACAATGCATACTATTCATAGCCAACAAGACATTACAGTGGTACACCAAAGACGCAGTAGAAAAACATGTCAAATATTGCAAATTCCCTGTATAAAAAACAAGGGCTGTCAAAGTTAACACGATTAAAACCCATTAATGCAACATTTAGTTTTTAGTAAAGTTTTTTTCGGTTGTTCTGGTCTCAGTTTTAAAGGTAGAGTGAAAATACTGGAATCATATGAAACTAGATAAACCTAATGAATCCATTGGTACCAACTATGTCGTACTAGCTTGTCGTGAAGGAGGCTAAATAACTTTCCAAACGTGCGCTAAATTTTGATGAGAAAAAATGGTCATGACCATTTTCAAAGGGGTCCCTTAAGCTCTGACCTCAAGATATGTTAATGAAAATGGGTTCTATGGGTACCCACGAGACTCCCCTTTACAGACATGCCCACTTTATGATAATCACATGCAGTTTTGGGCAAGTCATAGTCAAGGCAGCACACTGACACACTGCCAGCTGTTGTTGCCTGTTGGGCTGCAGTTTGCCATGTTATGATTTGAGACTATTTTTTATGCTAAATGCAGTACCTGTGAGGGTTTCTGGACAATATTTGTCATTGTTTTGTGTTGTTAATTATTGATTTCCAGTAGTAAATATATAAATACATTTGTATAAAGCAGCATATTTGTGATGTGTGATTCATTTGCGATTAATCACGATTAACTATGGACAATCATGCAATTAATCACGATTAAGTATTTTAATCGATTGACTGCCCAACTATAAATACATAGGTACTAAAAAACAAGAGAGAATCGTAAACGCCAATAAGACATAACACATAAGACAAAATCTCGCAGTGCCTCCTTCCTGTGAAATACAGAACCAAGGATTCACCTGTTTTCTTGAGTAGTATTTTAAGTATAAAGTCTAGGAGAGAAGTGAAAGAAGTCTTTTTGTCTTTACTTGAGGCTGAATCTGGCCAAATCTGGCTATGCTTTCATTTAAACATGTTTAATTAATCCAGAAACAAGGCCAGACTGTTGCATTGTATATCGTTTTTTGGCCAGACACTTCAGTTCAGTTATCCTGTTAGCTTGAGAATCATGAGGGGCCGGCGATGAGATGGTGATCACTTGCATGTGTGGTGGGAGGCCTTGCCAGAGAGAGTGGCAGGCATGGGATGAAGAAAATTGGCTTGCCCGGGCTCACACAGGCTCCTTTGTTTGCGCAGTTGGGTAGATGGTAACAGGGATTGGGTGGTGTGTACACATGCAGGTGATAGAAACAGATAAAGAACTCACTTGCTCTGTTTCTCTTTCTCAAGTATCCGTGTGAATCAAACTTCACTGCCAAAGAATGCACCCCGAACGAGTCTCTGTGCTTTGTGGTTATTTTGTACGCTTGGCATTTTTTGGGTGTGAGTGTGTGAGTGCGTCTGGATATTATGGGGTGTCTGGTTGCGATCACCTCCAACTTGGAACATAATCTAAAGCATTGTTAAACAAGCACCTGCTTTGTATCCGACTATCTCACAACATTTAGCTGCCTCCTCCACAGATACAGTAGGTCATTACCTCTCTGCTTTGTTATGGAATATGTTAATAGTCTTTATGCATTAAAGTTTAATTTCCTATTTGCATAAAGCTGTTGCAAGACTGTGGTGTCTGTATTTTAATATGCTAGATTTCAGACATAATTTTAACAAAGTCTGTGATTTGCAAAAGCAATTTTCTGCTTCCACCCCTGTTTTTAACGGCGTCCATGACGCGTGTCCTTTATTAAATTTCCTTTTTAAGAACTGGCTTCTCGCTTAAAAAGTAAAGTGACTTAGACTCTGAAGGAAGCAATGATGGATTATATAACACGTGCCAGGACTTGCCCCTCCAACCAATTTATACAGGATGTACATTTTTATTTACTTCTCAGAAGGATGCAGTGTGGTAATTAGGTGTTTTTTTTAATTCAGTCTCCTCCATTATGCTCTGGTGGTTTCTAATGTTCTTTGTCTCCCTTTTTGTCTTTCTCAGATGAAGAGGAAGTTGGACCATGGCCCCGAGGTCCGATCCTTCCCTTCAGGAAAAAAGCCCTGCAAAGGCCCGGAGTATCCAAGGTAAAGCATCCTGCATTTCACCCATAATGGTTCATCTCCACAGGGGCGTTTTTTATCGTGAGGGATCGCCTCGCTTCCCAGCATTGGATGCTTGATGCGCTGCCATTAGATACCAGACACCTGATTGGATGAACGCGTTCCCTCGTGGGCTGCTTGTCTCAGCTTTCAAACCAGAACTAACATAGCGGCTCTTTTGTCAAACTTTCTTCTGTTATATCACAAAAATAGTTCATCGAAATGTGTTTCTGAAAAGATTTTATGTGAGAAATAAGCCATGCAGTTGCTGAATCTGTCTTCATTTTATATCAACAACGGCTAGTTTAAAAGATTCTAGGGAGTTTCCAGAGGCAGCGATACATGTCGGACGCCCCTGATTTGCATAACGTAGCCTAGACCTCAACTTCATGCAAATGAGGAGCGGCCAACGTGACGCCCCGTCTCTCGAATCCGCCGCCACGCTACCAGAATGCATTACACGGCTGCTTACATAGACAATGAATGGGATGTGTGGAAAGGACGGAGCTTTTGGACATTTACCATGCGTCTCCCAATTGCTCATCAGAGACACACCCTCTCCTAATGTTCCTTGTACTGCAGTGTCCTGCATTTGTTTCCCACCTTAGTGTCAAACGGATCTTCATAGAAATTACACATTAAAGAGTCCTGTCTCCTTATGTTAGTGCTACACATGTATTAAATGAACCTAACATGAAAAGAAATCAAGAGGCATGAACAAAGATGCTGTGTCTTCAAACATGCTTCACATCATATTATATCTCCAGCACCCAGCCAGCCGCCCCAGATGTTTCTCTAACCCTCAATATTTAATGCACGTGTTCACATGTAGTCACATTAAAATTCAGACTGAACACAGTCACTTAACTGTAAATGTTGCCATGTAGCTGGCTCCGTCTCAGCCTCCAAAATTCATTAAAAATGAATCAATAATGAAATGGACCCCCAGCTTTCCATTTTGCTGCCAGCAAGCAGCATCTGAAGCATTGAGGGAGCACGCTGGATGGTTTCTCCCGCTGCCCTTACATTACAAGGGCACATGGGCGCCGTTTGAAGTCCTGCGCTGCGTTTCACAACAGGAGAATCTGGACTTGAACAGAAATCTCTGGGACTGTGCATACTTTGAAGTCTCTGAGTTACAAAATGTATTTTGGAGGTACTTTCAGGAAAATAGTAGCTGAGTTTTTTTTTTTTTTGTGATTTTGACATACTGCATGTCAAATTAGCTTCTCCTTCTGTGATCAACAGGATAACATTTAGTTTGAAACTAGAAAAATTGTGATAAGGACAAAGATTTCCTTATTGTCCTGAAGCTGTGATGTTTTGGTGAAGTCTGAAGTTTGTAAATGTAAATTTTAGGGCTATCAAAACGATAATAATGTTAATGCAAATTAGTTTTAACGCCACTAATTTCTTTGACGCAACTTGTGATTTTGAGGTTATGGCTGGCTCAGTTTTAAAGCTAGATTGAAGATACATACTAGCTTATTGTGAAGGAGGCTAAATAAAACTTCAAACTTGCGCTAAATTTTGGCGAGGAATAACTGTCATGGCCATTTTCAAAGGGTCCCTTGACCTCTGACCTCAAGATATGTGAATGTAAATGGGTTCTATGGATACCCACGAGTCTCCCCTTTACAGACATGCCCTCTTTATGATAATCACATGCAGTTTGGGGGCAAGTCATAGTCAAGTACTGACAGCTGTTGTTGCCTGTTGGACTTGAGTTTGCCATGTTATGATTTGAGCATATTTTTTATGCTAAATGCAGTACCTGTGAGGGTTTCTGGACAATATTTGTCATTGTTTTGTGTTGTTAATTGATTTCCAGTAATATATACATACATTTGCATAAAGCAAACATATTTGCCCACTCCCATGTTGATAAGAGTATTAAATACTTGACAAATCTCCCTTTAAGGTACATTCTGAACAAATGCAAATTGTGCGATTACTTTGCGATTTTAATAATTTTTTTCAATTAATTTTAATCAATTGACAGCCCTAGTAAGTTTCTTTGGGCTGGAACTGTACAACAAAAACAGTTTTTATTTACACAGCCAAGAAGTAATTTATATTCTTCAGGTCAAACAGCACCTGAAATCATCCCACATAATTTAAAAAGATTTTACCTATTACTACTCTACCCTATTATAATAAGACATCTGTTCATTTGGCCAGAATAAACAAGGAATGGGGGATAATTAAGGAAATTGGCACAATATAAAAAACAAAACAGAATTTGGACTTGTCTAGCAGAATACACAGGCTTTCAGCTGAGGTTGTTATAGCTAAATTAAATCCATGATTGGCAAAAATGCTTTCAGTTTAAAGTGCAGCTTAAAATATTTAACTCTGCAGTATTTGCCATTGTTTGTGTTTCTCCGCTGTCAAAATAATTTGTGGTGGAAATTTCTGCAAAAGTCAAAGCAAAACAAACCCGGGAACATCTAAATGCCTCTTATTGAGCTTAGTGATGTTCTCATTAGTAGTGTATCCTTAATGTCTGTAATGTTCCCGTAATGTTTCTGTTTTTTCTTAATACTTATTGTTAAAAGCAGTGCTTCCCCATCCTCTCTGTAATGTCTGCAGTAGGCTCTTTGCCTCATATTATTATTCGTTTTTAAGGGTTTTTCTTTCCCTGTAAATTGCAGCCCGACGGGGATCGTCCCATGTCCGGCCACACCCACCACATTTGGCCACATCAGAACAGCCAATTGTCAGGGGCAGCAGAGACGGCGCATCACCTCAATCCAGCCACCCACGGGTCTCCAAGAATGGCTCCGAACATTTCAGGTGAGCACAGTGGAGTTCTCTTCTTCTTCTTCTCTTTTTCTTTTCCTCCCCAACGGGCGGCTCCGAACCCCTCGAGCAAAAGCTCATCAAAAAGCAGATGTTGTGCCCAATCAATGTTCACTTAGTCTCCGAGATAATTGCTGCCTTGTTGTTCGGGCCCACCACATTACCATAGCCACTGTAGCGTGGAATTGGAATTAGCCGTACCTGTTCAGACTTAAAAGCAGAGTTAAAACATCACATGTTTCTATTGTAGACTTATTCTCTGCTAAAAGTTGAACAGATGTTGTCTTCTGTGGTCCTCTGATATAAAGAAGTTAAAGTCACTGCAGTGTAATCTAAGCCTATTATTACCTTGTTGGGTATTTTTACTGCATTATCCAAGGGCGGTAACGCAGACTTTAGGACTCTCAAGAGGTCATTTTGAATCCATGATTAAAAAAACTTGGATTAGACAATGTTTACTAATTGTATCTTGTTTCAACCACTTCAGTGACGTTTATATGCACAAAATATTCCGGGTTTTGCCCTTATTTTGAAAAAGACAATATTCCTATTAAGCTGTTTACATGGCTACTGAAAATGAATATTTCACTAATATTCCCATTTACATGCAGACGTACATACTCCGATTAACCGGTGGTGGACTAGTTCGACCGTGCAAACACAGCCTCCCTCCTTCAACCACCTTCCTGAAAAGGTCGGCGTTGAGATATTTGTGCAAATCCAAAAACGTGTTAATATCCAAGTCTTTCATAATGTTTAAAAGTAGGTGTATTTCTCCTTTCAACCAGGGGCTTATCTTTGGGGCATTTCTGCATTTCAGTTGGTTTGTGTACAACACACAGAGCTGGACGTAAACAGTCAAGAGGCTGTGTGTCGCAAATTGCCCTAAAAACCCAAATTGAGACGCATATTCCAAATGTGCTGTATACGTGTCCAAAGAATGCTCCTAAAACCTGAATAATATCAGCATATCCCACATTTCTTAATCGGAAAATGATAGATTCGGAATAAGGCCTAGTTCAGTAAACAAAATATGCAGTTTACATGACCCGTATCAAATTCAGAGTATTATCATATTCTTCCTATTAAATTTTCCTATATCATCATCATCATCTGTACGGAACATAATAGAGCTATTTCTTTCATGTTAGGCTTCAGCTCTAATGATTCCAGACTTCATGGAAATAGGATGTCATTTAAACATATTAGCCTTGATGGGCTCTCTCTGATTTCCTATATAATAGGTTGCCATGGACTTCATTACCTGAGAGAGCTTAAACTCATTTTCTTTGAATAGCTGGGCGAACCTGTGACACCACAGTGTTTATTTTACATATATTAGTCTTCAGGCCTGACCTGCGGCGGCCTATTGTTTTTAATTTGACAGCGCTGGCTGCAGGCAGCAAAACCTCAACCATACATTCTGTACATTCCCCAGTCTAGTCGTAGCCTGTAGCTGCTGTTAGAGAGGAAAACTACCGCGCAGCATACTGTACATACAAAGAATGTTTTCATAAGAACATCCAGTCTTCTGGTGTTGCATAAGACAAACACAAGGACACACATGGTTATGGCGGCAAAGACACATATTACATTAACCCGTTAGAACACATCCCATGCAGTTTGGGGCAAAAACCATGCAGTTTTGTTAATGCAGTATAAATGTGTTATTTTCACCTATTCTAAAATGGTGTATTTGAATATTTCTGCATACTGGGGTCCCTGAACCAGTTTTTAATTGCATATTCTGGGTGTCACTGTAAGGCTCAGACTCGTGTGGATCCAATGAGTCCAACTGTATTCATGTGTGATGATGTTAGTCCCCATAGTAGACATTTCATTGTAGTGAGACCATTTTTTGAAACTTGACCTAACTGTATAAAATGATCTGTTGTGACCTCTAGGATAATCACAGCCTCATGAAACATTACAACCACAAACTAGAGACCTAGAGCATTCAGAGGATGGATGGCTTTCATAGGTAGCAGTTTCCAGAACAGAAGTGCTCGTCATCTAATCTCCCCGAAAAATGCAATTCTTGCAGAAATCTCCAAATGTTAAAAGTTTTTGATACCAAATCACAGCATGTTTTTTTTTCTATGGTGATCCTCAAGGTCTTGGTGTCTTAATGTGATATTTGAAGGGATTATTGATCATTTGTATCAATTCTCAAGTGGTAAAAATGGTTAAATTTCAACATTGTATGAGACATGATAGAGCATGGGAATGGCCATCACAAACGTATATCATCATGTTCTACTCCTATACGCTTTCACAATTTATATTAACTGATTCATTAATGTATTTATTAATATGTATTTCTTATTAATGACTACAACACACTTGACACGGACTAGCTTAGCTCAGCATAAAGACTGGAAACAGCTAGCCTGGCTCCGTCCTACAGTAACAAAATCAGCCTACCAGAACCTCTAAATCTCACTAATTAACACAATATATTTAGTTTGTTTAATCTGTACAAAAACTGAAGTGTTCTTGGCAAAACAAAACAAATAAGCTAATATACAACCAACATACAGAAACATCTACATTCTTAAACACCAGACACAGGCGTTTATTATGACTGGCACAAAAGATGAAATAGTGGCCTCTTTAGTGTCTTTGTAACTCACAGTAATCGTACATCAGTAATCTGTTTTGCTTGCAGCCAAAGAATTCAGTCTTTATGAAATTAAGTGTCTTTCAGCAGACACTTCGACACTTCCCTGAATGTCTAAACTGAAGTATTTTATCAGCAGCTCGTTGCAATGATCAGTTGATCAAAATAGTGACACTGTAATCCCAGATGTCCTGGTTTGTGTCACAGCCGTTCAGGGGATTATTGGCAGAAATCCTGGGAAATTTAAGAAATTAAAGCAGAAAGTGAAGCAGAAGTAGGCAAGACATGTTGAGGGAAAAAATAGTTCAACAAAAATGATGAACACTAATGAATGACTGGAGTTAGTCCTGGAAGCTCTTGGACACAATGTTCTGTCATGTTTACGGCCCCATGGGGAACAATGAATAGTCTTAACTTTTAAGCTTACTTTTTTAAATATTATACATTTTGCACATTTTTTATTGAAAACATTTATAACCTGTACCGAATTATAGAAGTAATATTTAAAACAGGACGGTCAATTGATTAAAATATTTAATCTCAAATTAATCCCGCATTTTTTTTTTTATCTGTTCAACATGTACATTAAAGGGAGATTTTTTAAGTATTTAATACTCTTATCAGCATGGGAGTGGGCAAATATGCTTGCTTTATGCGAGCCATACCTAGAAATCGCAAGTTGCGTTAATGCATTAAAGGAATTAGTGGCGTTAAAATGAATTTGCATTAACACGTTATTATCATGTTAACTTTGACAGCTTTAATTTAAAATTAAAAAACCCTCATCATTGAACATGAAAAAGTACATTTATGAATACGTAACAAACTAGAAGCTTTAGGGTTTACTAGCAGATTAAACAAAAAAAAAATTCCCATCTCAGGTTAGGAATTGCGAACCTATAATAACGTGTAATGTAATGCATAAGTAGCTGTTGCGTGGTCCTCCCAATAGCAGGGAGGAGGTCTCTGAAGCCCCTAATTACCTCCAGAACCAGCACCTTTGGCTGAAGCTTTTAGCTGCCAAATTACAGGTGGTTCGCGTGTGCCAGATTTTCCATCCTGCCTCGTAGCCTGTAATCATTGTTAGATTTCAGCACTCCACTGAGGAAAACAACTGCGTCCAACATACAGTGCAGTGCTAGTCATCAGCCAGCGTTAAATAACTGAATGTTCAAGCTGAAGAAATAACCCAAAAGACTTCTAATAATGTTGTTGATGGAGTCTGGTTCCTGATGTTCAAATGTTCCACTAATGTGTTGGCTGCTGGAAATAGGCAGGTGCCTCGAGCAACTCTGTGGAGGGCACGTAGGGAACATTAACGTGGTACAGACACGCTGTACAAGGCACAATGTTTCCAAGGCGCTCCAATCAAAGTAAAATAAGAGCTTACACAAGCACACTAAGGCGTCTACTTTGACCGCGATAAATTGGCACAATCAGCCCATAATGCCACGCTGCTATGTTTTTCAGTTACGTTTACAGCTGTGTTGGGTGTGGCAATCCAGATGTGGAGGTGTAATATTCTGCTGACAGAGTTGGCCTATTTTATTGCCACCTGTGATGGCCAAGAATGTTTTTCCCTATATTTTGAGAACCTCTGGAGAGGACAGTACAGAGAGAATACAGAGCACAGGCTCCAGTGAAATAAAAAGCTATAAAAACCAGCAGGATACACTACGCACAAGTCAAACAGCCCCTATAATGTACTGATACAATAAGAGAAATCTCACTGAAAGCTACAGTAGAGAGTATGTTAGTACATGATTTAGTATATATATTAAAGATGATGCAGAGTCACTAAACACAACTAGATACAAGGAGAATTAGAAGAATGTTACGCTGTGTTTGAAATTGTAAAGTAAATGAACATGGCGCATGAGGTCAAAACTGGAAACTTTAGCCATCTGAAAAATAACCAATCATGTTTAGCAGATATGTGACTCAACTAATTTGGTCCAAGTCTCAAGCAAGTCCCAAGTCATTTTTTCTTGGGCAAGTCAAGTCAAGTCGAGTCGAGTCAAGTCCGTAGTTAAAGGTACAGTGTGTAGGATTTGGCGGCATCTAGTGGTGTGGTTCCAGATTGCAACCAACTGAGAACCCCTCCGCTCACTCCTCCCTTTCCAAGACTGCGGTCATGTGAGCTGCCGAGTGCAAAACCATGGTAACGCTGTTTGCCACGCTCAGAGGCCATCCTTACCATAATGACACTACTTTAGGAGCAACGGAAGTCAGACGACAGCTGGTGGTACCACGGTTTTGCACTCTGCAGATCACGTTAACGCAGTTTTACAAGCATTTTGGAGAACTACGGTGGCCTTAAGGTAACGTAAAAACACAAAACGATTCTTAGTTTCAGGTGATTATACACTAATGAAAACATAGTTTTGATTATTATATTCCATTTCTGCTAATAGATCCCCTGAAATGTTTGAACGCACTTATTGTGAGTCACTTTAGACCATAGACTGTATTTAAGAAGTGGACATTGTCACCGACGTCACCCATTGGTTTGTGGACTGCTGTTTTGAAGCCTACAGTTCGGCATTTTGGCCATCGCCATCTTGGTTTTTGGCCTTTATCATCTTGGCTTTTTCTCAACCAGAGGTGTCGCCCCCTGCTGGCTATTAGAAAGAATGCAAGTTTAAGGCACTTCAGTATTGGCTTCATTTTTCAGACGTATGTTGTTTTTTAAAACCAGTTCCTCTGTCCTTTGTGTTTCAGAGCTGGAGCGGCCCAGAGAAGCTGCTGGCGCTGGATGAGTTAATTGACAGCTGTGAGCCCACGCAAGTCAAGCATATGATGCAGGTGATCGAGCCGCAGTTTCAGCGAGACTTCATCTCCCTACTGCCCAAAGAGGTGAGTTCCTGAATCAGTACGCAACTTCATCTGTAGTCCTCGTCCTCCTCCCCCGTCTGACCTGAACTCCCGTGGGAATCCCTTTGGTAGAGATTGTTTTTGAATGTTCGAGTACATGACAGAGACAATGCTTCCTCTCCAGCCCTAATCCTGCTTCAATCCTCCTTCAGATCATTTAACGACATCCATAGTGGGGTGTCTTGTTTTTCCTCCGCATCACAACTGACAATACAAACAATCTGAAGTGCAACACTGACGATAAGATCACATGGGGAATTCTTACAAAACAGCCTCAATCCACCGTATCTGGCGTCGCTGATCAAATACTCAACACCTCGTCTCTCTCTGGCAGGTGTTGGGATGAAAGGAGGGGGCTGTTAGCATGGAGAGTGAGGCAATATGATGCAAGATATCAAAGTGTCAGCACCACTTGCTCTAAAGCCAAATACACAACAGCATCATGTGTGTTCTCACCAGGACACAAGCCCTCTCGGTTCATTTTGTTTTCTGCCTCTCCTTTTTTTATATCCTGTTCCCTCCGACTTCTTTTGATAATCCTGCCTGTCCTCTCTGCCAGAGCTGCTGGAAATATATTGAGGGGGACTGTCAAGTAATTTTAACAGGACAATCCCTGTGGCCGCACTATAGATACAGTTAAAATTGAAACCATGAAGGGAATCTGCAGAAGGCGGCATGTCGGACTTAAAAAGCAATCACTGGAGGCTCGAGGTCCATTCATAAAACTTTTGAAATATCCTGAAACCCGGTAATGACTACAGGCTTAAACAGGCTTTCAGGTGATTTTGGGTATGTCAAGGTTTGTGGGACTTGTCTGGGGCAAGTGATTTGAAATAACCCCAAAACTAAACTCTAATACTCGAAAACCTTCAGCAGGTAGACGCAGCATAAAAGCCTTATGATTGCCCTTCATAACGACCCTCAGTCCTCATTAAAATGTTGTCTAAGAAGTTTTGAACTGCGTGAAATTGGATATTTGACAAAGACACATCTCCAAATCTTCCATAGAAGTACACTGACATTCAGATCAGGGGTTGACAAAGATAGACTCTGACTTTATGGCTTAAATCCAGCTAATACATTTCAGATTGACATCTAAAGTCATCTGTTGCATAAAGCGGTCTAGTTCTTGACTATCTTAACTGGTTATACTAATTCGTAATGAATTCTGGGTAAATTTACTAACTGTAAAAAATAGGGCTGCCACATCTTGGTCTCAAAATGCTTTTTTCATGCTGAATGACTCTGACTCTAAGAAATATATAGATATAAAGTGGTGCTTTTGAGTGATTCTTTGTGGAGAAACTCAGTTTCACAGATCTGCCAATTAAATCAACTCATCGATTAGTCAACAAAATTGTGTTAGTCGACTAAGAATTTCAGCCCCACAAAAAAACATGGCTGATGGAGCAACAGTGTCAAACCTCTCAGCTCTGTTTGCTCCAGCAGAAAATGTTTGCCTTCTGCTAGAATTCAGCAGTTACAAAGGCATTTACTAGGAATATTTAGCAAAGAGTATAACAGTAAAAAAAAAAAAAAGAATTGATTTGTATAATGTATTAATCGTTTAGCAACAAACTCGCCCATCGAGCTTCTCAAATGGAAGGATTTGATGCCATAATATTTTGTCGTAAATGATAATAAACAGATTATCTTTGGGTTTTGGACATTTTGTTGAATAAAACAATCAATATGAGTACATCACCCTGGGCTGTGAGAAATTATAAACGATCAGGGGAATAATGGGAAGATTAATCAATATTGAAAATACTCATTGGTTGCATCTAGACTAGATCTAAGAGCAAAACTAAAGGGGAACATCCCCCAAATTAAGAATTACAATAAGTTATATCCATGGCCTAGTAAAGTTAAATCTGTATGTGTGAACATGAGCTACTCTCTCTTAAAGCCAGAAACCAGAGAAGTAAGTCTCAAACTTGTGATGTCATAGGGTATAAAGTGTGAAGCTGCTCCATAGACAATGAATGGGAGGCTTTATTATACCAAAATTAGCTTTATTCTATTGTGTTCTCAGTTGTAATGCAGGATGACAACCGCTCCACTTGTCTTAATCTTTGCTAAGGTGCTGGAAGAATCAATGAGTCCAAAAGATGATAGAAAAGATATCCGCACACTTGGATCTATGCAGTATTTCACTTTATTCTAAGCTTTCAGGCCTGTCAGACCTTCATCAGAGCATACATCTGTTCTCAGTTGTGAAACAGAAACTGTTCCCATATACTCAGATCATTCCCCTGAGTGCTCTCAGTGTCATCTATAACATCTCTCCCCATTCATTGTCTGTGGAGCAGCTCTAGACTTTATACCCTATGACATCACAAGTTTGAGTTTTAGCACTCTAGTTTTTGGATTTGGGACAGAGTTGTTCATGTTTACTAATATTTTTGGACCGTCTTAGACCATAGGTATAACCTATGAATTATTAAAATGTGCGTAATTCCCCTTTAAGACTGGCCTAACATTACAAACCAGTCTAAAATGTCTTTGTGAAACCGACCCCTGGTCATCCTGATGTTCACGACACCCCTGCTGAATTTGTCACACAGCATGCCGTGGGGCGTTATCATCTCGGATTATTGTAATATAATAAAAGAACAATATTTGCACAACGGCCCACAAAATGAACCCATAATCCTCCATCCTTTTTATGATAATACAGAGCAGTCTCTTGTCCTAATGGTTGATCCACCGCATTGTTTCATAGTTGAAACAGACATTGTGTGTTGAGACCTTTGTCCAAATATATAAAACAGCAGACCGTGGTGTTTTTTCCCCCTATTGCTCAGGGGTCCATATTTACGCTCATTATACCAGGTTTTGTGTCTTTATGCCGGCTTTGGCTTAACGAACTGTAGCCCGGGCATTATTACCGGCTGTGTGAATCTCCTATTGTGTATTTTTTGTTGGGCTTTATTAGAAATGTTGATTCAATTCTATGGTAATACCATTGTGCACTCTTGTCAGTTAGATTCATGCTGTTAATATTGTGCACACAGTTTGCTCGGCCAGTGTGTTTTCTCAGCTGTTCCTTTTTGTTGTTGTAATTTACTTTAGACTTAAAATGTGTATGAGGTTGTTTGTACTATTGTATACACCCACAGCAGTTAATAATGGGTCTTTTTTGTGTCTCCTTTTCCATTTACACCTCTCACAATCCCCGTCCTTGTCTTTCAACAGCTGGCTTTGTATGTGCTGTCATTCCTGGAACCGAAGGACCTCCTCCAAGCAGCCCAGACATGTCGCTACTGGCGCATCCTGGCAGAAGACAACCTGCTGTGGAGGGAGAAATGCAGAGAGGAAGGTGAGCCTTAAGTCTCTGCAACAGATGCAGACAGACGGACAACATGCAGTCACCCAGCGGGAGCAGTCAGGAGCTACCGCTGTGGGCAAAGCTGTGCTTAAAGATGCGGTCGTACCTGTTTTTTAAAAAAAAACTTTAGAGGAAAAACACGTTTGTCCAATCTACTTTCATCTCTCTCCCCTCGTAGGCATCGATGAGCCTCTGCCCCCCAAGAAGAGGAAACCCGTCAAGCCTGGCTTCACTCACAGCCCCTGGAAGAGTGCCTACATCAGGCAGCACAGAATAGACACCAACTGGAGGAGAGGGGACCTCAAATCACCCAAGGTAGCTTTTTCCTCCAAACTTAAATTCCCCACAGGGTAGCTGATCTTATAGATCTGATATCTTCGAGTCACAGGAAGTTGATGGAACGTTAGTGATTTCTCTGCAGTATTCTTGTTGAATACTAATTGAGCTGCAGCACAGGATGATCTTACTCCCCTTCAGTGTATTTGTCTTTTGCCTGTTCAGAAGTTTCCCATAAAGCATGACCAGCATGCTAGAGCTGATCCTTAATGGGCCTTGTATGCTTTTGCTCCTTTTGAAACCGCCGCGGGTCGTTTCAGGCTGCCACTGATGTAAATTTGGTTACTGTGCTCTTCATACTCTTTTGCATATGCAGTGTGCTCTGTCGCTTGCTGAGCCAGCAGTCCTGTGACCCAGTATCACACACACACACACACACGCACACACACACACACACACGCACACACACACACACACACACACACACACACACACACACACACACACACACACACACTGCTTAAAAAGCCGAGTACACCTGCAGCACTTGATGACATTTTCCTCTTATCTCCTCTTTGATGTACGAAGCACCACCAGAGACGTGTCATTGTCAGCCTCAATTCTTGCTGTGTCATTCTGCGCCCACCCGGTCCTCCGCCTCCTTCTCATTTTATCTCTCTTTATCCGTCCCACCTAAAGGTGCTGAAAGGTCATGACGACCACGTGATCACCTGCCTCCAGTTCTGTGGCAACCGCATCGTCAGCGGCTCTGACGACAACACGCTTAAAGTCTGGTCGGCCATCACAGGAAAGGTACGGGTTAACTGCTTTTTCCATTTCCTGTTTTCTCCTTTTATCTTAATGGCTTCCTTTTTCTTCTGCGCTGTTGTCCGACATTAATGGACTGCAGGCGGGTTCAAGTTGAATTAACTTCATTAATTTTTCAGACTTGTTGATTGGGAAGTGAAGGAGACATCTAAATTATTGCTTAATGGTTATAAGACTTCCTGTAGCATATTGTAC
This sequence comes from Sebastiscus tertius, assembly GCA_916701665.1. Lineage (NCBI taxonomy): Eukaryota > Metazoa > Chordata > Actinopteri > Perciformes > Sebastidae > Sebastiscus > Sebastiscus tertius. The sequence continues at coordinate 104,115 of CAKAOH010038255.1, read as the reverse complement.
ATTCAGCTATACATGAAAACTTTCCTATCTGAAACTTAACTGTATCTGTGCTAGGGCTGTCAATCAATTAAAATATTTAATCGCATGATTGTCCATATTTAATCAATATTTAATCGTAAATTAATCACACATTTGTTATCTGTTCAAAATGTACCTTAAGGGGAGATTTGTCAAGTATTTAATACTCTTATCAACATGGGAGTGGGCCAATATGCTTTCTTTATGCAAACATATTATATATTTATTATTGGAAATCAATCAACAACACAAAACAATGACAAATATTGTCCAGAAACCCTCACAGGTACTGCATTTAGCATAACAAATATGCTCAAATCATAACATGGCAAACTGCAGCCCAACAGGCAACAACAGCTGTCAGTGTGTCAGTGTGCTGACTTGACTATGACTTGCCCCAAACTGCATGTAATTATCATAAAGTGGGCATGTCTGTAAAGGGGAGACTCGTTGGTATCCAAAGAAAAATGAAGAATAACTATGGAGCTCCATTTGATAAGCCTCCTTTGCGACAAGCTAGTATGACACGTCGGTACAAATGGATTCCTTAGGTTTTATAGTTTCATATGATGCCAGTATGTGCATTGTCCATTACAACCTTAAAAATGAATTTCCATTAACGCGTTATCACATTAACTTTGACAGCCCTAATCTGTACCACTAAAAACATCCTGGCAAGACTCCATTCTATCTCAGTCTATTCTCTCCTTTTACATTTTGCCGTTTTGCTGACTTGTTACTCAGCACATGTCCTCAAGAGGCGTTAGTATTCATAGCTGAGGCTGGTGCAGCCACACAGGCCTTGGCTGCAGCTTTACGCTGCAGTGTATTAAAAAGAAAAGCTGTGGTTGTACTGTGGTGTTGGAGAGAGTTTCACACATTGTTGTGAATCGCAGCGCTTTCATGCCTCCGTGTTGGAATCCATTTTCAAAAGAGCTTTTTACTTAAAAAACTCTGTAAACTGTTGTTGCGCATTTATCTTTTCCAGTTTATTCCTTTCACGTTTACTTGGCGAGTAATTGAGATAAGTGCTGTGAGCACAAATAAAAATACATTCAAAGAAAACCTTTAGAGAAGTTGATATTCTACTTGATCACACTGCAGTAGGTTTCTCTCTCTGTTGGACACAATAGAGCAGAGAGCTTACTTTCCATTGCTTTAAAGACTGGGTCCAACAGAGAGTAAAGTTGTGGCATTCACCCAACTGGTGATTACACGCATATCAGTATCAGCATTTGCTGATCTGAACAGATCTCACCAAGGTCATCCGATAGGCGTGGAGCGTGATTTGGCTCTCCTTAGCCCAGAGACTAACATCTGGATGACAGGTTGTTGACTTACAGCTGCAGCCAGCGGCTCCATGTTGGTGGTGGAAGTCTGCGATGAGTCACATCACCAGCAGGCACAGATGCTTTTTTTGTGAAACCACCCTGCATTCAGACCGACGTCACAGACGCACGCTATATTGTCCGTGGCTTCTACAACGCTAATCCGCTTCAGATTTGTTTGTTTACATTAGTCATGAAGAAGAGATGAGCCTAAATCCATTTTCTGTTCGGGTGATACATTCAGAGCACAACTCCCTCTGTGGATTTCATCTCTTTGCTTCCTGAGCTCTCAACACCACAGAGAGAATCTCTCACTGGAGACGAATGGCCAATTAAGCCTAGCCGACCATTTCGGGTGAAGTGGCTGTCGAAGCCAGTAAAACTGTAAAGTAAAAATACAATGGAATTACCAGCACTTGCATTTGTTTTTCCTCCGCTGTCAACATGCTTTATAGTCCCTGCCAGCGTATTTGAGGACTTCATTGCTACGTTGTCCTCGCCGTTAGTTTGTTCCTGCGAGATAGCCGGCCGGCAAAGTGGCTATCAGTGATCTCAAGGTGTTGCAGCCCTTGCATGAATGTCTTGTGGCTCCCGATCCAGCTGCCAATACCCATTCCTCTTGTCCTTCATATTGCAAATAACATATACTCCATAATCTTCCATTTAAAAGTGATTTGTTTGACCTTGGTGCGCCTTTTACCTCTCACATTAATCCTCCAACTTCAAAGAAAGCTCAGGGTACCCGTCCACAGCTCAGCCGCTAACACCAGAACTTACTCACAATTGGATCAATACGAGATAGCAGCAAGACGATCAACGGAGATGAAGAACTCTGATGTTCAAACGTTCTCCTTTTGAAGACCGGAGACGTGGTTTTCTTTTCTTTTTCTACATGCTCTGAGAAGAGTTGTTTTTCCATCCATCAGAAGAAGCAGCGCCTGCATGAGTTTGCTGTACGATTACAGATTACGAGCGTAAATTGGCTCATACTCTCAGAGATCAGCGGTTACGTCTGTCCTTTTTCCTTCAGATGAGAGATTTGAAACGCAGCTCTGGCGGCTTGCACCGCAGGTAGAGGATTTAAATTGAAGGAACGGAGAAAGAAATTGGTCACATCATAGACGAGACGTGCCAGAGGTAGAGCAGCGTTAACGCGCCTTCTCGGCCACTTGTGCCGCTTTTCCTCAGAAACCTCGTGTCCAATTTAGAGCGATCAAAAAGATTCCCCCTGTGATGGGACAATGTGGGCTGGATCAAGTGGTGTTAGCTTGTGTTTTCCCCACACACCGTATCCTCAACACATCACTAAATATTTCATCAGTTATGATGCTGGCAAGATTTAACAGAAGTTTCTACAATCGTTTAATGAATCTGTTCAATATCCGTTTCTTCTGTTGAAGATTTGTTTGTGAGTCATGTATTTTTCGAACCCACTGGGCAGTTTCCCCATCATATTGACAAGGCTATTTGCATGTACACGGCTTGATTTTAATATCTTTCAACAAATACTCATCAGTGCAGGATTGCCAAAGCTCCAAGATATCTGCTAATGTTTCATTTGTCTTGCCCTTGATTTATCTTGTTCTCTAAAACACTGTGAATTGAACCCTGGCTGTGAGGTAATCAGGATTATTATTGAGCACATTATATGTAAATGCCTCCACGCCTCTGAAAGCACTGGGCCGTTGCTTAGCGATCCGGTTAGACAATGGGGATTTGATTGTGGTGAAAGTATTGCATCAGAGATTGAGCAAACGTGAGAGCTGCATGTGCAGTTCAGATTTGCGGTCTGGAGGAATTTCAAAGAGCTTGTTTTCCTGCTGAAGCAGCGGTGGCTTAGACGACACTTGAAGGCTCTCTGTCTTTACCTGATGGACCTTTGTCTCTGCCTGTCCTCCAGCTTCAGTGAAAGATGTCAATCTTCCACACACAAACAGCCGCACACATCTTATCGCTTCAAAGGTGGCTGCCTGGTGCTTAACAGAGCAGCGCATGTCCTTGGTGGCGCCTGTCAGCAGCCCGTTTCAGCTGTCAGGCCGATCTAAGATGGCAGACCTGTGGACTGCCGTCACCGGGGAGAGGTGTCCTCTGCCAGAGGCTTTAACTGCCTGGATATCCAGTTTACCTTCTCCTCTTTAGTAACTAGCAGAGATAAGAGATTGTTTTTTGGAGCCGTGAACTCAACATGAATATTGTTAAAATGATTAGAGAGGAAAACAGTGACCACGTTTACATGCAGCCGTGTATACTCAGGTTAACATAACCGGTGGCGGACCTGTTAGACCTTGCGAACACAGCCTCTCTCTTTCATTCCTTCAAACACCTTCTTGAAGTCGTTGTGGCGACATTTGCGCATATCCAAAAAACCTGTTGATGTCCAAGTCTTTCATAATGTTTAAATTAGGACTATCAAAGTTAACGCGATAACACGTTAATGCAAATTTGTTTTAACGCCACTAATTTCTGTAACACATTAACACAACAACAAATTCGTTTGCAGACATGATTAACCAAGCCGTCCACAGATACATCAATTATGAAAATAAAACATAACAATACAAATCAGACAACATATCGCTAAAAAGAACTTTCCACCATTTTACCATTTGCATAGCACATATGATCACCATTGTTGCTGTGGTTGTTCAAAACGTGATCTAAAGGTAGAAACAGTTTGAACAGATCTGTGTTATATAGATGTCTGCATTCAGCCAAGCAGAAAAATGCGTTATCCACGGCCATGGTAGAAGTATTCGCAACATCCAGGGACATCTGAGATCTTTCTCTTTCTTGTCCTCCTGTCTTTCTTTATTATCAAATCGATCATTTAAACCGATGTGAAAACGTGACTAGTCCTTTAAGCAGTCTGGGTAATCTTTTAGTCGAGCAGCGCGAGTCTATAATGTGATTTCTTGACCTTAGGTAGTTAATTTTAACCTTTGCAAATCATTAGCGCCATCAGCTTTAGCCCTGCTGACCCTTATTTTCCTGCTTAGGCCAGGAATGTGTCTTTTTCAGTACAAAGAGAAAACTACAGTATATAACCAGTCTAACATGGTCTAGAGCTCTGTGGCCGCTACACTGGATACTCTCCCACGGTGTTTTCTTTAAATGAATAGAAAATATAATGCAAATATTAAGCATTGTATAAAAAAACCCTCATGTGTTTATAAAAAAAAAAGGTTATTAAAAGAAAGCAAATCTCCTTTCACTCTCACGGCCAGCCTCTTTTTATGTTTGTTTCATAGACCGATAAAGACGCTTAAGCCCTTCATTTCAGGTACTCTCTCTTCCCACGCAGTGTTTGAGTAGGCTCTAATCACACACTGTGATTCTTGTTCTTGGAACCTCGACCACTGGCTTCGATTCACGAGAAAAATGGTGCATCCTTGAGAGTATGATTTACAATAAACTGCAGGCCTGTGGTTAAGTGTTACAGAAGAAAAGCAAATATTTATCACAAATGTGGATTAAGGTGCATGTTAAACAGTCAGAACGTTGTAAATAATCCAGATCATGTACGATATTCCACAAAGAAGCCATGTGCTAGCCAGGTTTTAAATGCATGATAAATTGTAATTTAGCCAGATGTTTTTGCAGCTGCAGTATTATTCTTTTCACTGCTGTATAAAAGCTAAGAAAAAAGAGCACGGTGATAAAACAAGAGACTTTTAACACTGTGGTGAGGTTGATTGTCAGGTCATGCCACATTGGCCCACAGTTAATGAAGTGATTCTCTTTATCACGCAACAGAGAGGGGGAAGACAGGCTGCAGCATCATCTTCCTCTTACACTCGCTGCAATAAAAACCTCTCGCCCTGCGCCGCCATTCACTGCTCGGCGGCTTATCAGCTGCAGTCAGGGGGTCACATGTTGAACACTTCATCGACACGCTCCACTCTGAGCCTGACATCACCACGGCACTCGCCGACCGACCCCGTCCACACTTCGCTCCTCTTCCCAAAGAATTTTAATTGAATGCATTTAGGATAATTAAATGGAGGGACAAATTGGAAACTGTGGAGACTCACATTCAATTGATCAGAAAGATTTCCATAACTGCTGTAATCAATAGCTAATCTACCATCCCTAATGAGGACGAATGGCTGCATGTTTAATTGAAGACAGTTGTCAAACGTTTCTGCAAAGAGAATGAATCGCCCGCTTTTTTTTTCCAACAGATAAGTAAAAGCAATTATAAAAGCTCAGGAAGAGATTTTGTCCCAGCACAGCTGCGGCAGGTATTCAACGACAGGGTCCTTCTGTCCCAGAGAAGGTCACCGAAATTTCATTTAACTTGTCCTTTTTCCCCCGAAGGCAAGAGGAGGTCACAGTGGGAAAATGTGCAAATGTGATTTTAGTGAGTTCTTAAACTCTAATGTGAAATATATGAATGAAATCACCCTGAATGTCTTTGAAACTAACTTTTCTTACATCCAACGTCTGCGGTTGCAGTGTAGGACTATACTGATCAAGGCTGTTCTTCTTCTGTGATCTTTTCAGTGTCTGCGTACGTTGGTGGGCCACACAGGGGGCGTGTGGTCATCCCAGATGCGAGACAACATTATTATCAGCGGCTCCACTGATCGCACACTCAAGGTCTGGAACGCAGAGACAGGAGAATGTATCCACACCCTCTATGGGCATACCTCAACAGTGCGCTGCATGCACCTCCATGAGAAAAGGTATGGGGCAAATTTAACTAATACATCTAATAGGGCTGCAACTAACGATTATTTTCATCGTCGATTAATCGATTAGTTGTTTGGTCTATAAAATGTCAGAAAACGGTGAAAAATCAGTGTTTCCCAAAGCCCAAGATGACGTCCTAAAATGTCTTGTTTTGTCCACAACTCAAAGATATTCAGTTTACAGTCATAGAGGAGTAAAGAAACCAGAAAATATTCACATTTAAGAAGCTGGAATCAGAGCATTTAGACTTTTTTTCTTAAAAATGTACTCAAACCGATTCATTTAATAGTTGACAACTGATCGATTTAATTGTTGCAGCTCTAGTCTCCTCATCTAACTCTCAGCAAGAAAGCCAATAATGTGGACTATTCCTTCAATGTGCCCATGTACTGTACATGCTCTGTTACTGTTAGAATCATAATGCCCAACTTCACAGCAACCCCACCGAGCAAAAAGAGCATCTCTGCAACGCTCTTAAGAGGACAATATCTCTATGAAAGTGAGCATGTGGTCTCATAGAGATTAAATAGACCCTGTGAGCCGTCTTAAGTGAACTGCTGCTCACTCATTCACTCAGTATAACACTCCGGAGACTCAAAGTGCTCTTTTCGCCTTAGGGCCCACCAAGGTTTTTGTGTAGCATTTGATTACTCACTCAGTGGAAATGCTGCAGGCAGACAGTGAATAACATGTTGGTGATTTCCATTTGTGTAGCGCCGTGAGCTATTTTATAAAGAAAGAGTAAATGCTGTGTGTATTTACAGCATGTTTTTTTTAATAGAGATCATTTTATAATACGGAGGAATGTCGGTCTCAGTGTTTATCAAAGTGTCGGGAATCTGATGTAAATTAAGGAAAGCAGTGTTAATCAGTGACCGGGTTTGAATATGTTTTTTTCTCTGCGTCTCATTTTGTAATAATAGCCTTAAATAATATCCTTGGTACAAACTGTTCTTACAGTAATAATTTGACAAAATGTCAAACTTGAGTAACAATCTTCCCTAAAGGGAGTTTCCCGTGCTTTGACCTATAATATTTCTTTCCTTTTTCCATTCTGGGTGAAGACACTGCTGGAGGGTGGCTGTTTGAGTTAAATGGGTGTTTTTGTACTTTCAAGTTTGAACATGAATGTGACGCTGTAGGATACTCGATGTCAGAGGAGTGAAAGAAAACGCTCATACCTGCCTCATTACTCTGTCAATGCAGCTGCCACAGTGTGAATGAACACGTTGTGTCGACTATTGAATCTTACATAATCGGTGACTTGTGGGCGACGTTGTTTTCTGTGGGAAAGTGAAGCTCAACATGAAGTCTATTAAATTCACAACAGTTTTAACTGTTTGTGCTGCAAACCAGACGCTTTACATTCAACCCTGACTATGTCTTTAAATGTTACGTTTTATCTGACTCTTGGTGTCTTTCTGTCTTTCTCTCAGGGTGGTCAGTGGCTCTCGTGACGCCACGCTGCGCGTCTGGGACATTGAGACAGGTCAGTGTTTACACGTCCTCATGGGCCACGTGGCGGCGGTGCGATGTGTCCAGTACGACGGGCGGCGGGTGGTCAGCGGTGCCTATGACTTCATGGTCAAAGTGTGGGACCCCGAGACGGAGACCTGCCTCCACACGCTGCAGGGCCACACCAACAGAGTGTACTCGTTACAGGTGAGCAGCCACCGGGGCAAAAAGATGCTGTGCGTATGTTGTTTTTGCATTTGTACTTCAAACGTATTTTCCCCTGCTTCATGATTAAATTTAAGGCTGGACTGGGAATACAGCAGGATCGGTTTGCACCAGCTATTCATAGATCCAGTTTGTATGTAAAGTCCCTTCTAAGGTCTTAAAAAGTAGCTGGTTAAATTAAAATAAAATTTGTAATTTTAATAAAAAAAAGGGTTGCACCATCAAAATTACTTCTACTAAAGACTGTAAACTGGTTGCTAGGAAACTATTGCACCGTCAAATGAAAAGTAATAAACTACAGAATGCAAATAGGAAGTCACTGTCGCATCACAAAAATAACAGTTTTAGGAGCCAAGTTTAATATTCAACTTCTCTGCCAATGTAAATATAAGTATTACTTTGTTTCATTTATATCTACGCACATGACAAATAAATATGTTCCAGAGTTTGTAGTATTCATGCAGTTTAGAAAGAGAGGGAAATATCAGATAATGCTGAACCTAACTGCTATTTTTTGGTCATTTAGTTTAATGTTTTTAGCGTAACATTTTGCAATTTGGAGTGACTTGTGTTAGTTTTGTTAAATTGTACTCAAAAAAATTCCAGATTGTATCGTTATTTAATAGAAATTTAGATCAAGTGTATTTTACACTTCAGTCTAAACTAGAGCCATTTAGGCTTCATGCGCCACTGAGCAACTTTCAAAGGAATGAACGGGGCCCACCTCCAACGCTGTATCCAATGCTCTTAATACATCCATGGTACCCACGAGTCTCCCCTTTACAGACATGCCCACTTTATGATAATCACAAACAGTTTGGGGCAAGTCATAGTCAAGTCAGCACACTGACACACTGACAGCTGTTGTTGCCTGTTGGTCTTGAGTTTACCATGTTATGGTTTGAGCATATTTTTCATGCTAAATGCAGTACCTGTGAGGGTTTCTGGACTATACTTGTCATTGTTTTGTGTTGTTGATTGATTTCCAATAATAAATATATACATACATTTGAATAAAGAAGCATATTTGCCCACTCCTATGTTGATAAGAGTATTAAATACTTGACAAATCTCCTTTTAAGGTACATTTTGAACAGATAAAAAATGTGCGATTAATTTGCGATTAACTATGGACAATCATACAATTCAATATTTGAATTGATTGACAGCCCTAGTCTAAACATATTAGCACACTAATGTTTTGTCAGTTTCACGTGGCAGTAGTTTTTTAGACAATAGTTTGTGTGGTGCAGCGCATTTCAATTTAGAGATATGTTAATCTCCATTTTAACTATGCTGATTTTGAACATATGAAAAGCTGGCGCAACTGTGTTACTGTCCATGATTCTAGGACAGTAAACCTGATCGATATGTACAAGCATTGTATGTACAACTATTCAGTTTTTGATATTTGAAATACTTCTCTTTGTGCTCAGGTTTCTTTGTCAGTGTGGCACACAAAAAGCCATAAACAAGTCAATCTAATCGCACCAACATTTGTATCTCTTTCTCATGTTTTTCTACTGTTTTAAATGTTTTAATGTATTCTGTCCAAGCGTGTGTGTGTGTGTGTGTGTGTGTGTGTGTGTGTGTGTGTGTGTGTGTGTGTGTGTGTGTGTGTGTGTGTGCGTGTGCGTGTGGAGGGGTGAGATCGATTCACGTCTGGATCGATGTAAGAGGCTGGAGCACAAAGAGACTGAGGGGCATGATATGTTTGTATGCAGGAGCTCTGGTTTGTGATTTCATATTAGCCAGATGAAGCAGAGAAACATGACGTCTTGTACACAACTTTAGCTGGTGGCTGCTTCAAATCCGTGGACATGTCTGTAGTAGGGGTATGAAATTAACTTTTTTCATTGCCTGCCACTGTGGCCGACAAGTATTTTTCTTTTGTCTGCCACTCAGAAATTTGATCCGCCACTTTTGAAATCTATGCGCTAAATGAAGGTCTGATGTCATTCAATGTTCGATATATTTTACATAAAAAACATCATATACACGGTAAATTACAGTGTTTGAATTACACCATAGCTTCCGCGGGAGCCCTATATTTGGGAGGAGGGAGGTCACTGTACACAGTACTGTACTGTACTGTGCTATTGTCATCTATAGTGGTTATTTGAATAAAAACACACAATTCAAATGATTATGATTATTTAAATATATGCTTTGATTAAAAAAAATCTTGTTAAGTTGTTATGAAGTTAAAGAAGTCATAATTCTCTCTCTAATATCTATTTAAAATTGTTGTGAAAACGTCTCCTTCGAACAACTGGATTTATTCAACGGATAAATGATCAAAATAGATGTTGATGAATTTTGTGTCGATCAGCTAATCGTTTCAGCTCAGTCACTTAAAATAAAAACATAGCGACTGCAGCTTCCTCATGCACCACAAGTTTGATTTCTTTTGCAAATGATCACACGTCATCGTTCAGAGATAGACGTGACGGAAAAACGCCTTGCAGCAGATATTAAAGCTTCACATGAACACCATCTAGGATGTGTAAAAGCTTCCATGTTGGTCTTTACGGTCTTGAAAGACATTTTAATCTCAAAAGACCATCCTAGTTAAATAGAGACAAAAATGTTATCAGGAGACAAAATATTGATAAGTAATAAGTGGTCAGAGTCATGACTTGCCTATTCGCTGTGACCTAATGTAACTCTGAAGCGCACTACTTTTTTCATATGAACGGTAGCTCAATTGCCTTCTTAGTAACACATTTCAATGAGCTGACGGTAAGCTGAGTGTTAAAGTTGCATTGTACTGGGGTCGTGACATTGAAGCAGCAGCAGCAAAGAAGTAAAAGTTACTTCGAGGAACTTTAATTTTGTGTTGATTTTGGCGGTCCCTGTGGACAAAAGTGGTGTCTCCGAGCACCAGAGTCCCTTTAGAAAACCTCTCATTTTACTACAGCAGGGTCTGAACGTCTGCCACACTTAGTCCTGGTTCTGGTTCTGCTGTGCCACCCTTTCCCTGCAGTGGGCCCAGCAGTACGGCCTGAGACTCCAGCAACGTGGTGTCGGTGTTGGCTCCCAGGAGGGACCGACGGCGCAGCGAGGCGAACCTCTGCTCCTAGCCGGAGGAGGAGCCGATGCTCCTGAGCATCAAAATGTGACTACAGTGTGACCTAAATGGTACTGGTGAACCTCTGTGGTTTGACCAGATGCAGATCAGTTGAGTAGTTAGTAACTTCACTGCAGACACTCAGACCAAACACACCCCTACTGCAGGCAGCAACTTCCTAAAAACCAACAAACAGTGTGTCTCTCCATTCAGACAAAAACACACATTATTAACCAGACGAGCTTGTGGCTACTCCAATAATAGAAAAGGTCTCCTTTCACAGAAACAGCCAGTGTCTGTTCCACACACCAGAGGCTGCCTGTTGCAAACTGCTGAGTTATTCTTAACAATGGTGGCTGGAGGGAACAGCAACCAGCTGAGCTCCAGACATAACACAGGATGATTGAGAGGACATCATACGCTCATATTCTCTATTCATTCCTTCATTGGACTTGCAGATTTTTAGTTAAAATGCTGCACGGCACCAATTTTTTGACTTGAGTCAGAGGTTTTGCTTGGATTTTACTTGTATATATAGTGATTAAGCAATCTGTTCAAGACGTCAAATGCAATTCCTAAATGTTTAAGGGTTTTGATTGTAATAGTTTTCCAGACTCTGGTAAGGAGAAAGAAGTCTCTGTTGCTTTAAAATATACAATGAGACTGTTCTACTCAGCGCCTACCATATTATGATGAGTCTCTTCAGTCAGATAATATTGTCATTAAAGAATAATCATAAGGCTGATGAAGTGGTTTGTATTTGCTTGGTTGTTTTATAGAATCTGAGTATAAGTGCTGCTTAAAAATGTGCATTAAGCAAATGAGTAAATTATTATATTTATTTAAACTACACTAAGCAGAGTTGCAGAAATATCAGCCTCAAGTGTCTCATCCCAAACCGTATAGATGTTGGGATTTTGTTCAATCTATACATCACTCCTACTTTCTAATAGACAGTGACAAAGCAAAACCTAAAAATTAAGCATAAACTGTGGTAAACAAAAGCAAACTATAGCGCTCAGAATGCAGCACCATTAGATCAGATTACAGACCAGGAGCTTGACATTAAGCTTTTTCAGCCAGTTGCCCTTTGGGCAAGTAGATGAGATGTTTTATTTGCCTGATAGTCAAACTTACTTGTCTGAAATGGAAAATGTAGGCCTATTAAAAATTAATAAAATCAACAGGGATTTAAACAATGACTATAATTCATTAACACTCAAAACATACAATTAATGTGCTCTCCTCAAAGCCACCAGACTCCATTGACAAAAACAGTCATTTGACCTCACTGATCATTCTAAAACGCCCTTCATTCAAACTCGACAGAAACAAAAAAATACTCATCAAAACAGTTTTTCCACTGTTTCAACTATCAGCCACTCTGGAGCACCAGAGCACACTCTAGAACAAACTGGACCGTTCGTAAATTCGTAGCGCTGTTGGGATGTAATGTTACCGTTCAGTTTAGGGATGCTAATTTTGAAAATGTTTCTTAATGGATAACCGACCCTTGTTAACCGATTATTAACCGTTTACTGACAAGATTTGTGCCTCGCATGCAGCGGTGTACCAGCTGCAGGAGCACAACAGATACTCGTTGACTGGAGTTCCCAGTTCACCGTCCCGGAGCGTTAGCTTAGCAGCTACGATGCTGCGTGTAGTGTCGCGGACATGCAGCCACTTTCCCAGTAAAAGTCTCCACCACACATTTAGTTTAGTTTAGCAGGTTGTCAGCTGTGTGTCTGCCCGGCGGAACTTTAGTGAGGTCCAACAAACAGTGTGTGTGTTTGTGCTACGTTAGCAGCTCTAGCATTGCCGGAGGCTTCGTGCTCGCCGCCCCCCTGCACACGTAGTCTGAGTAACTTTCAGACAGACCATGTGTGTGTGTTGGTGGTGAGTGTGAGGTGGTTGGTAGCGTTATAGCTGTGAATTTGTCGGTGAATAAATGCTACAAAACTACAACTCCAGACCGGAGCCAACTTCCTGTATAATGCAACTTAAGGTGGGCTGTTAAGGTGGACCAGCTTTTCTCCTTAAAGTGACGAGCCGCTCATCTGAGTCGCTCAGCTTTTTAATTCATTATTAATATTTCTATTAACTGTTTTAACCGATAGCGTTAATCGGTTAAAATGCCTAATGTCGGTTAACGGTTAAACGGTTTATTATGGACATCCCTAGTTCAGTTCTTCAGAGCACCTCCCTCTCAGAAGGGCGGAGCATACTCTGGTCATTAAAACGAAAGCATTAATGCCGATCTTCTGATGGCAAAATTTTACTGAATATCGGGGCGTCCCTAAAAGAGATCACATTTATTTTTCACTTGCCAGATCGGACAACCGCATGAGGCGTTCCACTTGCCTGAACACAGAGTTTACTTGCCCCGGGTGAGCGCTAATGTCGAGCCCTGCAGACTGAGCAGGTTAGCACACATGAGCACGCTTTGTGTGATTTCTAAGTGTTGTAAGTCATCCAGTTCGCTCTGGTTGAAATGAGAAACATGGACAATGTGAGAGTGCACCCATGACTACAAGTGAGCCTGAGGTTAATGATCATCACCGTCTGCTTTCTCTGCTCTCTTGAGTGCAGTTACCATAACAACAGACAGGAGGCACTGCTGAGCAGAGTAGGAAAGACTCAAAGTGCTTCCCAACACATGTGATGTAAACATAACCATTACACACACATACACACAAGTCCTACAACAACTTTCTTGTGTGTGCTAGAGGCAGACAGAGAGAGAGAGAGAGAGAGAGAGAGAGAGAGAGAGAGAGAGAGAGAGAGACCTGTCCACATCATGACAATGCGTCAAATGAACTGTTAATCCTCCATCTGGAGGTCTGTGAAGAGGAGAGGCCAGCTAAGAGAGGAAGAGGGAAGTCTAGACGATAGCATTCCTCCTTTCCTGCCATCCATCTCTCTGATTAAGACTTTTCATAACAGGCCCCTTCATTATTACTCCAAACTAATATTTATTCACATCTCTGTTCTGATTGCACGTTGGATTTCTGCCACTTCCAAGTCACAAAGCATTCCCTTTCCCTGTGCCTTCTGCTGTCTGAGTGAAAACATGTTTCATTATTATTACTTTATGCATAGTGCACTTCTCAAAATTGCAATAAAAGAAGCAAAGGAGTCATAAAAACAATACCAAGGAGGGCAAACTAGTTTTGCAGCGTGAACTTCTATACTGACGTGCAAAAATGATCACCAGGTGTGTCTCAGGTTTTTGTGGTTGACAACTTCAGCAGCAAAGAGGCAGTGAAGGATGCCTGTTGCTTTGCTTTGGCCGACAAGTTGCACCCGAACGCACCACAAAGACTACAGCTGACGGCCAGTTAGCACGTACAGTACATTCTGCTCCTGCGTGAGAGGATATAACTCTCCACACCAGCAGGTCGCAGTAGTCTGTATTCATCAATCAAAAAGGGAAACTGGAAGACCGAGTGTCGTGAAAATATCCGTGTGTTGGAATGATCAGATGAGATGAAAAATGAGAAGAGCCTTCTGTGTTTTTACTCTTGACTTCACTCGTCGACTTGCTTTCCTCACTGCCATTTCTCTTCTCTGCGCTGATTCGTTTAAGCTGAACAGCCAATCAGAGTGATTTCTCTCACCGACGAGCTCAGCGGTCAATTCAACACGCTGAATCGTCCGAAAAACCTCCAACACGGGCACACCAAAAAACCAGACCGACGGACGCTCACCGATGGCCCCGAACTGTCTGACAAGCAGCCGACCATCGGCCTGGTGTGTCAGGGCCTTCAGACTGTGCCTGAATGGCGAGGTGCACTGCCAATAGCACTTTTCTAGCAGAGTGAAATTTCTCCTCAATTAAAACAGGGAAACGTTAGAGAGAGAGTGTGAGAGCAACAAGTCAGAGGATGGAATTCATAATATCCTGTCTGCCTCATCCGACCTTATTTCATCTGACCTTCATTTAATCAGATAGTCTGACTGAAATAAAACAGAAGACCTTAGCAAGGAAGCAGCGCCAGTGATAAACAACAAAGTCATCTCAATAAACACGGTAGAAAATAAAATAAAAAAATACACCTAAATCACAATAAGCTCTCCTGTTTAATGCCACCTCTTCATCTACTCTGCACTGTATACTGTTGTATCCACTCAACTGCCACTTTATATAGTGTCTGGCTTTTACCTTTCAATGACTCAAAAAAGGACAAAATAAATAAAGAACAGTTTCTCGGAGGAAAATAGACAGAATGCAGCGAGCAGCAGCTTAGTGAGCGAGCAGCAAAGCATCTGACTTGGCCGGTGTCGGCATCGGTGAGCCAGACCCACATCAGGACACGTGACCCTGAAGGGGAAGTCATGTGTGTCTGACACACCTCAACACAACCCTGAATGGACCACATGGCCTGTTTTCTGGGTCAGAGGTCAGCTGCTGTGCAGTGGGAGGAGGGGGAGTGAGGGGGAGCTAGAAATAGACTACTATCAGTCTACTTTATCTGGACTATACTGGCCTTAATAAGAGTCTACAGCTACACTTGCAGCACTATGACGCTGCACTCAAACACAGCACTGCTAATAGCTGACATCTCACAGTGATGATGCCAACATGCTGATGTTTAGCAGATATAATGTTAATCATGTCCACGGGTCTTAGCATGCTAACATTTGCTAAACAGAACTAAACGCAAGGTGCAGCTGAGGTCAAATGTCATCAGTTTTGCAGGTATTTGGTCATAAACAGGGATGTGTGTACAAAATGTGATGGCAATCCATCCGATAGCTGTTGAGATATACAAGATAACTAATAAATAGTAGGGAGGTAACGATCCATCGATCTGAATTGATTTATCGACTGAATGATCAACGATCCAACATCATCGATTCAAAGTGAAAACATCAATACATATCATCATCTTTAAGATGCGCCTTTATTTTGAAATTCCCATGGCACATATCTTTAACTATTTCCGTCCAAGCACACCTCGTTCCTAAATATCCTAGCAGCGCTTTGGTTATGCATTCCACAAGGACGGCCACATGGACATGAGATGACGTGAAAAAGAGAAAGAGAGCGTGTGTGTGTGACAGTGAGTAGCAGTAGCTTTGTAGCAGTGAATGTAGCTGTGTGGTGTGTGTATTTGTCGGTGAATAAATGTTACAACTCCTCAAGACCCAAGCCAAGTTCCTGTGTCTTGCTAGCTACCTGCTGTTAGCTGTTAGCAACAACTTCAGGTCAGGCTCACTTAAGGTGGGCTGACCTTTAAGATGGACCAGCTATTCTCATTTTGTTGACCAGCCACTCACCAGCATTGACCAGCTACCAGTAAGTACTACCAGTAAAACGTGTGTGGCACGTTCAGTTCGGCTCTTTTCTGTCATCGCAGGGTTGTGTGTGTGTGTGCCGCTCAAACCCCGTGTTTCCTCCAAAGGAGGAAGGAGAGTTGGGTACCCGGAGGCGCACGGCGGGCAGCCGGGGTGAGGCGCTGCACTCAGGGTTTAAGGTTCCGAATGGCGTGCCAGGCCCGTTGGCACCGGACCACCCTCCCCGGGCAGACTCCCCGTACCGCTGCGAGAGCACCCCGACACCGTGTCCGCGTGCAAGCGGCGTCGCGCCCCTGGTAATTTCAGCAGGTAGATCAGCTGTTCCAGCAGCGGAGCATATTGTCATTCAAACCCGACAGAAACAAAATAAAACTCACCCAAAACATCTTGGTTTGCCTTCCCACCGGCCTCTTTCACTGTTCCAACAATATGGTTGAAAAATAACTCTTAATCCACAGCGTTAGATGGGAAAATGTGCCGACGCTACATTATTCGAATAATAATCGAATAATTCCCAGTGATTTTCGAATAGTATTTTTGCTTATAATGCACATCCCAAAAAAATATCAAATCATACTTTAGTTGTTTTTATGTTAATATAAACGTAACTGATTGTGTTAAATGGGCATAACGATATCGTCTCATATGGATCGCAGGCCCCTAATAAACACCCCTAATAAATAGTGAATAACTCATCATCATCAACCATTACCACTTGATGATTACCTCCTACGGCTGAGCAAACACTCATTACACTGTACATGAATGAAAATGAGTCAACTCCTTTATATCTGATGCATTATTGAAAAGTCCTGACCAAAGAAAGACGTGTGAGCAAAACATCACACATCATGACGTGACCACAGCTAGCCTGCTCCATGTGTGTGTGTGTGTGTGTGTGTGTGTGTATTGACTGAGTGCAGCTGTGCAGCACGGGACCTCTGCCAAGCCCCTAACAGACAATTACCCCACTGTGTGTGTGTGTGTGTGTGGCACACCCAACACAAGAGTGAACATCACTAAAGCTGTCTGTCTGCTACTAGATGTGACCAGACTTTAACATGGTGAGCAGCTGCAGGGAGAGTCGGCCCACTTAAAGGGACAGTTACACATTTTCTCCTCCCTCATATTATTACAGCTGGATTAAGTTGTGTGAGGAATTCTGTCCACTTAAAGGTGACATGTCCTGCTTTTTTTGAGTAAATATTAACTTCAAATAAAGATTATTTTGGTTATTGATTGAGTTTTTTTTTTTTCCAATTACAGCATCTCAGAATATAGTAAAAAAAGAAAAAAAATGCCACAATCACAATTTCCCAGGGTCCAGCATGGCACTAATTTTAATAAAATACAGTTGTAGCGACAGAATACAGTAGCCCACACAAGCCGTTTCCCTGCTGCATGGCAGACAAGCGCTCGCGTCTGCCTCACATGAGGAGCGCAGTGATCCCACGGATCCCAGCGGGATGTCGGATGAGTAGGCGGTCCTTGATGTGGCCCAGGACACCTTCACTACACACTGCTAACAGAATGTGGCCATATGTGGCCCAGACCACCTCTGAATGTGGTCTGAAAGTTCCGATCTCAATGCGTCGTGAGTGCGTTCACACCTGTACTCAGAGCTGTCCACTTGTGATCAGATCACTGAGGACGCATGTTAATACCAGGTCTGAACAGGGCCTATGAGTCCTCATTGCAGGACTGGAAGTTGTTAATGATGAAGCACTGAGTCATAATCCTGAGGTGTCTGTTGAAAGTCAACATCATGAGGTAAGACTGAGGCTGCGTCATCTGCACAGACAGGAGAGGAGGGGTGTGGTCACTCGTTTCCCTGGCACACCACACCGGGTTTCCATGCCCATCTTGTCTTAATACAGCCAACAACCTCTGGACAAGCACACACACACACACTGCAGACCTGTAAATGCATCATCTACACACACACACACACACACACACACACACACACACACACACACACCACACACACACACACACACACACACACACACACACACACACACAGGAAAGCCCCTCGTGTTTCAGCCAGCACCATAAGCCAGAGGCCAGGGACCCCCCCCACCCCCTCCTCCCAAAGAGTCAGAGCATCTGCCACGTGTATATTCATATAGAGTGTGTTACAGTGAGTGAGGGAGATAAAACCACAGTGTGTATGTGTGTGATTAATAACTGTACAGTGAATCTTTATAATTCACCCCAGTAAGTCACTGTAGCCTGACGTGTTTCAGGAGTTGTGTGTGTGTGTGTTTGTGTGTGTGTCCACAGAGTAATCAGGGCTCTCCAGCTGCTTCCTGCTCGGCCCAGGTGCTCAATCAGACCCCATCAGACCTCCCTCTCTCTCTCCCTCTCGCTCTCTCTTTTTGCAGGGTTGGCCCTTCAGCAGAGAATAGCCGGAACTATAGAAAATCTGAAGGGCCTCACCATTCTGCACCAGGGCTACACACTGAGAAAGACTTTAAATTGGATGCAGGGTGGACGAGAGCTTAGAGGGACTACCAGCACCTCTAAAGCTCACTAATTAACACGTTATATCTTGGGCTGTCGCAATAACCGCAATATTGCAATATTGCAATACCACACTATTGACAAACCAAACACAGGGGATGGCAAGTAGGGATGTCCATAATTAACCGTTTAACTGTTAACCGACATTAAGCATTTTGACCAATTAATGCTATCGATAAAAACAGTTAAAAGAAATGTTAATTAACTCAAAAGCTCGTCACTTTAAGGAGAAAAGCTGGTCCACCTCAAGAGGCCGAGCCGGAGTTGCAGGATACAGGAAGTCGGCTCCGGTCTCTCCATGGATGTATTAAAAGAACAGCTCCAGCTCGCTTAAGCGGAGGAGTTGTAGTTTCGTAGCATTTATTCACCGACAAATAAACTGTACACACACTGCTACACCTACGTTCACAGCTAGAATGCCACCAACAACCTCACACTCACCACCAACACACACACACGGTCTGTTGGAAACTCACTAAAGTTACAAAGCCTCAGGCAATGCTCGAGCTGCTAACGTAGCACAAATACACACACTGTTTGTTGGACCTCACTAAAGTTATGCCAGGCAGACACACAGCTGACAACCTGCTAAACTAAACTAAATGTGTGGTGGAGACTTTTACTGGGAAAGTGGCTGCATGTCCGCAACACTACACGCAGCATCAGAGCTGCTAAGCTAACGCTCCCGGACGGTGAACTGGAGACTCCCGTCAACCAATATCTGTTGTGCTCCTACAGCTGGTACACCGCTGCATGCGAGGCACAAATCTTGTTGGTTAACGGTTAATAGCTAGTAGCTCACCTGGTAGAGCGGGTGTCCCATGTACCAAGGCTTAGTCCTTACCGCAGCGGCCCCAGGTTCAAATCCGACCTGTGGCCCTTTGCTGCATGTCATCCCCTCTCTCTCTCCCTTACAATTCTATCTCTGTCTATGTCAAATAAAGGAATAAAAAGCCCAAAAAATAATCTTTAAAAAAAATATATATATATATGAGCATCCCTAGTGGCAACAAACCGCCACAACAGCTATAGCCATGTTTTTTCTTTTTGGAATTCTTTGCGATGGGAACGCTGCATATTTACACTCTGCTACAAACAGCAGCGTGACGAGGCGCTGAGCGTCTTTTCTGCGTTTGGTGGGTTTTTTTTCAGGTCACTTAGAATTGAAAAATGTTCAACTTTGGGTAAAACACTGCGCTCGTCACATTTTACCCAACTATCCAATCACAGGGGAGGGGCGGGACAAATCTTTTTTTTTTATTATCATATTTGTTCCAATCTCGCCTACTGCTGCTTATTACTTTTCATGTCCTTTCATCTCGGCGTTGAATGACTTTTTACACAATATCTGATTATATAAGACAACTACACAGTTTCATGAAAAACAGCAACATATTCTCAGCATTTCATCGATTATTTACCATCACCAGCCTTGGCAGGTTATCAGAGGGGTTCATTTGAGAGACCGACTCGCTGCTCCACCCACCTCAAGTCTCTCTGAGAATCATCATGAATCTGGGTTAGTCCCACTGAGATCAAGGATCCTCTTTTACAAGGTAGACCTTTTAGCACACTGCCGTCAGTGTCAAGTGTGAGCGATTGATTTGAAACGTTTCATTCCACTCTGGAGGGGAAACGAAAAGCTACCTGAAATTCACATTTCAGTGTCACGGCAGAGGTCTTTAAAAGGTCTATTGTTATTTAGTTTTCATAACTTGGAGTTCAGTATTACACTTTATTTCAGCTCTCACAGTCATAAAGTTTGATGAATACTGTTTACAGGGGTATTTTTGGCCACAATAATTGTAGTGAAGACAACAATAATCTACTTCTATTTTGTAAATTTAGGATTTGTAGGTGGTGCAGTCAGTTAAATAATGAAAACCTTCAAATTTAGAATTATATAAAATAAGTAGATAATAGTTTTGTGAAAGAAGTCAAAACCACAAGAACTGTTTAAAGGATTAGAGTCTCTACTTTAAAAGCATTAACGGCAAACTTTATCAACAGCTAACATTGTTGACATACAGCGGTGGGATCCGTTAGGGCTGCCCCCTATTTTGGTCTCAGTCACTGAGACTTTAGTCACTTTTTATGCCTTTTTTCATGCTGAATGACTTATTTCCAAGAAACGTATGAGCACATCTTTGGTAAACACAAGATTTAAGTGGTGCTTTTGTGTGATTTTTTTTTTTTATCTGTCGATAAATCAACTTGTCTATTAGTCAAAAAAATCGTATGAGTGTTTGCCAACTTTCTTTGGTCGAGGACAGCTCTAGTATCCATACAGCTGGTGCTAACAAACAAAACGCTGGCATTAACTCTCACCTCATATCTCAAGAATCTTCATCAAAGTGAAATATAACGTAGTTTTAGACCAGTAAATGCACCGATGCCACCTTTTTTAAGACCGAGTACAAGTACTTACATTTGGGTACTCTCCGATACCGAGTACCGATACGAGTATTTCTCTGTGTCAAAAGACCCTCGTTAACAGCCAGCTGGAGGATGTGAGCGACACACGGCAGGCTGAGGAGTCCCGCATACAAGGCGTTGCGCTGCGACCGGCTCTAGATCGGCTTGGAAAGGCTCGGGGCGAAGGTGGCTCGTGGCCGCAGCTTTGAAACGCTCCCCGCCCAGATCTCGCCGTACCGTGGACAAAGGGCTCGTTGCGCCTTCTCTCCCCGCCGGGGGCGGCCCCATGCTCCCAGTGCGACTGTCAACCGGGGCGGATTGTCATCAGTGCGCCCCAACCGCGTCGTGCCGCTAGATCGGGGCTCGGCCCACATAAAAGGCACCAGGGGTCTGCGGCGATGTCGGCAATCCACCTGACCCGTCTTGAAACACGGACCAAGAGGTCTTACGCACGCGCGAGTCAGAGGGTGCAAGCAAAACAAAAAATGAAAGTGAGGCCGGCGCGTGCCGGCTGAGGTGGGATCCCGGCCCAGCGGGGTCGGGCGCACCAACGTAAAGTGGTATCGTGCCGTTTTGGAGGTATGAGTATGAGTACATGAGCACAGTATCGGACCCGATACCCGATACTGGTATTGGCATCACAACCAGTAAATCACCGACATCCATTGGCCTCTCAACAAAATGCATTACTTTACCTGAGAATACAGCACCTGGACAGTAATCGGAGGAGAATCACCGGGTGTAATATATCATATCCAATAACAGGACACTGGGTGAACCAGCGCTCGGGCGTTATCAGTCGACCGCACCAGTTTCTGCCATCAAACTGGGCGACTTGGTTTAAAACTCATGAAATATTTGAAAAAAGCAAGAACTCTTAACCTGACCACTCAAACAAAATCAAAGTTTCATGACTACATTAAACATACAAGAGGCAGAGAGACGGGCAAATTCCAATATGACTAAGTCCCGTTGAGATGATTCATAACTCTAAGGCTGCCTTCACATGAAAAGAAATTTGCTCTTCACTCACGGTGAGGTAACGTGCAGAGCCTTACAGAGGCAGCAGGTATAATATGTCACCAAAAAGAGCGCAAGGAACACCATTCACTGTTTCTAGGCAATAACAACAGATGCAGCTGTCCTCACTGGTTGCGCTTTGAGTGGTCAGCTGCAGCCGAGGTCAAAGTTTAAGTTATTTTATCTTTGAGCGTAGAGCTCGGTAGCAATTTCAAGCGGTGCTCAACGCCAAAGGCAGCGCTGAGGTGGAGGTCTGTGCTCTCCGAGTGCCATTCTAGTTTACTATATATTCAC
The DNA here is from genome assembly GCA_916701665.1 of Sebastiscus tertius. NCBI lineage: Eukaryota > Metazoa > Chordata > Actinopteri > Perciformes > Sebastidae > Sebastiscus > Sebastiscus tertius. The sequence continues at coordinate 81,774 of CAKAOH010038255.1, read as the reverse complement.
TTCAACATATGTTAAATAACATCACAAAAATGAGCGTTTCCACCCAGGTGTTATGTTTCCATCAGTACCAATCAGCGCTGGAACCGATAAATACTACTGCGCAATCATTTGTCCCGGGAATGACTGCCAATGGTACTGTTCCTACTGAAGACAAAAGCCAGATGTTAGTGGGGTTTTTTTGTCCAGTGGGAAAAAGGCTTAATAGTAACATGTTATTTTTGTGCCAGCATTCAGTTTCTCAAAAAGTAAATATCACTTATGGAAATCTACTCTGGTGGAGTTTCTTAGAAGCCGCTCTTAAAAGCAGACTACATGCTGTTACAACACTTTCAAACTTCCCAGAAGTTATTAGGTGACTTACAGGTGACAGGTGGTACAACACCGTGGCTGATGTCATTTCCCCAAAGCTCCCGTTTACTGTAAGAGCAGCTGACGAGGCTGTGACTCTACACCTGAGAAACCACTGACATCACTGCTGGAGTCTGTGTGTACAAGCGTGTTGAAAGAGTGTGAATTAAAGTGTGATTGAAATCTTAATGTATGTTTCTCGAGCGCTTTAACTATGGAAGTAAAAACAAGAAGTAACTGAATCATACAACCCTCCTGATTTTACCAGATTCCTGTTTTTCATCATCTCCCTCTCCCGGTTTCCTCCCGGGGTCACATTTCTCCCGTATTTCTCCCAATTTATGGCAAATTTTCACACTTTTTTTCCTTTTCGTTATCTTATCCTGTTTCTGGAACTGAACAGTGTGTATAATCCCTACTGTTTCCACCCGGACGACAATAGAGCCACACCAACTGTCGTTTCCCGGCGGAAGAGAGCAGTCTATGCTCGCGACACAGCGCAGTTTGTGTTCATGTTTAAGGTACTATATGTAAGAATTTACATGTATTAAGTGATTTGTATTGCCATTGTGTGAACAGATTGTAATGTAACTTAATTATTGAGACCATGCCCGACTTTCGTGGTTGCCTATAACAGCCTGTGGACTGATTTCTATGAAAAGGACTCGGGACGGTTTTGCTTCGTAACATTAGCTGATGAAGTCATTTGCAATTGGCAAGCTAGTTAGTGTTATGGAGGTTGGATATTACAGATAGTAACTGTGATATATGATTGTGATGTAATGACACGTGCCCAGGATCGCTCACGCCTACGGAGTGTGAGCATGTGCAATAGGACGCTGACTGCAGTTTACTTAACTGTCATTATTAACAAGGACTTTCTGAGAGTTAAATAAAGTACCTTTAAGCTCCGCTCACCACAGCGCGCAGCGCCCAAAGTTTGGCTTTGGTCGATGCCTTAGATTTTTGAAAACCCCCAAACCCTTCACTTTGGTTTTGAAATCCTCCCTATTTTTAAGGTATCAAGGTTGGCAAGTATGAACTGAATAGCTAATTCTAAAAATTGATATATGAAATTCAAACATGAACATGTGGGATGTCTATTAAAGTTCATACAATCAGTCCATTTGTAGAGTGGTAATATGCATCAGGTTAATGGCGTGCTGTATTTGTGTGTGTAATGAGTCGTGCTCGACGGGGGGTGGCAGTACACCAGGGTATTACATAACGTTCTCAGCTCCGTTATAGCTGCCTGGAAAACCCACTGATTTGACTGCACCTTGCGCTGCATCATCTTCTGTCTGATCAACTGGAGTCCATCAGTGAGTCATAGAGGCACTACTGGGTGAGGAGGTATGGAATAAAGCTGCTCTAGGCCACATGTATATATAAATATCCTCCTGTCTCATTAACTCTCTTTAGAGTGGAGTTTCAAGTTTAATTAAGATGCTCATTTTGCCAAGTTGCATTCTGGTGTCGGGGTATTTCTCTCCCCCTTTTTTTCACATCAAATATAAATTTTCATATCTGAATATCTGTTTTTTTTTTACTATTCGAACATATATTCAGATTTAGAATATTCACTGACAGTCCTACTTTGAGGAGAGCAGTGAGTGAGTGCTTTATTTAGAGAAAGCTAGCCCCACCAACACTAAATCTTTTCCTCTCTTGTCCTTTTAATAGAAAGCCTCACAGATCAGCCAGAATGGGGAACATCATTGAAACCAAAACCTCATGATGCAGCTCTGATTGAAACATATATGCAGCCTTAGATGAACTACTGTAGATGTTTAAATGAGGAAGTTCAATGAATCATCATAAGCCACTTCAAAATAAAAGAAAAACACGATGGAAGAGCATCAGGGTGTTATTTAAAACACAGAGAGAAAAGCACTGCTTCACTGTGATAGGCGCACTGTGGTAGAAGCGGGTGGGCAAACTTCCAAATATCTGCCTCTTTAATGCCAACTAGAGTAGGAGTACAGTACAGAGAGAGTGCTGGATGGAGATCAACATCCAAGTATATCTGTGTAGTAAGGAAAACACTGGAAAACTGCAATTCTAGGTGGAGGAAAACAATTACAACCCTTAAGATTTCAATTCTGGTTGATTTAGAATTTCTATTTGAGTGAAAACAATGGGGTTGTGCTGAGAGTTTAGCAGCCTGGAGTCTTTTTGTTGATACACAAGCATAGAAATAGAATAAAAAAATTGTATGTTTCCATTGATGCCTTCAAACGAAACTGGTGAGCTTGTGTTTACAACACGGGAAGTCGTGTACACAACACGCTTGGCGTTCAAGTGAGAGAATCGTGAGAACACCGCTGTTAAGCAACGGCAATATTAACGTTACTGTTGGCGTCTAGAAGCCACAGAGGCTAACAATTTAATAAGTAAGCAAGAGGCTAACATAATGCAGGAAATGTAAAGGCCTAATGACAGAAGATGAGAATATGGGAATATCAACATTTTCCTCAGTCCTATTATAAAATTATGAAGAAAAACAATATATGACTAAAATGACAATATATTCACTTATTATGTACCGAAAAATTAACTCCCATGGCCGCCGCCATTTCTGACAACGTCAACAAACAGTCAAATCAGTGGGCCAAAGGCTCAATCACCATTGTGTTACCTCACAGATAGATAGATAGTGACTTAACAGACATTTATTTAAATGAAAATTAAGAACTTTAAGAACAATTTCTTTCTGTTAGGGATGCACCGATACCGATACCAGTATCGAGTATTGGGTCCGATACTGTGCTCATGTACTCGTACTCGCAAAACGGCTCTGACACAACAGCACTGATACCACTTTACGGCAGCGTGACGTTAACCTCTCGTCAGCATCTTTCGGGTCCTATGCTCACGCTCCACCTCCCCGACGGTGCGGGCGAGACGGTGCCGAGACGGGGTGCGCCCGACCACCGTCTCACCGCCTTTTACGTGGGCCGAGTCCTGCTCTGGGGGCGGGACGACGCAGTTGGGGCGCACTAAGGACAGTCCGCCCCGGTGACACTTTGGCCACGGCCCCGGGAAGCACCTTCGCCCCAAGCCTTTCCAAGCCAACCTGGAGCCGGTGGCAGCGCACCGCCTCGTATGAGGGACTCCCCAGCCTGTCGTGTGTCACTCACACCCTCCAGCTGGCTGTTAACGAGGGTCTTTAGGCACAGAGAAGTACTCCTATCGGTACTCGGTATCGGCGAGTACCCAAATGTAAGTATTTGTACTCGGTCTGAAAAAAGTGGTATTGGTGCATCCCTACTTTCTGTTCACCTGTATTCTTCAGTTTCTATATAACATAAGAGCGAGTCAAACTGAAACCAGTATTCTTTGTGCAACACATTTCCAGAGCAGTTGTGCTTCTCAGACATGTATCAACAGCGTTCAACAAAGCAGTGAAGCCAAGCAACATTTGAAGTTGTAAAGCTTTCTTATTTTAAATATCTAAACAAAGTTTTTTCAACCAGACTGTTTCTGTTTGAGTGTACTAACACTAGAGGCCAAATTGGCAGAATAAGAAAAAAGGAACTTAATTTTTAACTCCATTTGTGTTTAGCAAAGCAGCTTCACTCTGACCTCTGACCCCATGGGTTTGTTGTTGCAAGGCAAAAGACAGTGTGCTTTTGTGAGTGGACTTCCACAGTGAAAAGCAGAGTCCCACTGGGTATTAAATCTGCAGACTAGATGCATCTTTGACATTCACCTGCCACACTGACTTATTACTACCTGCCTGACAAAACACACACACACATATACTCCATCCGCTGGTTGTGTGTGTGACAAGTGTAGGATCAGCAGGATTTAACTCTCTCTGACAACAACTGGGTCACACGCTAACACGGTGCTGTTAGGAATTTACTCACACACACACACACACACACACACATATATATACAGACATACAGTATAAACACAGCTTTGACCTACATATCAACCTATCAGAGGCTAATAGTGTAATAAAACATGTCAGACACACCTCTGGTTCTCCCTCTCTGGGTAACCTACAGTCAGTCCACGCACAGGATGTGACATGTAGGGAAGTGTGTGGGGGGGGGGGTTCAAGTGGTGAGTGGTCACTTCCTGTTTACCTTAGCACCTTCCTACCTCCTCCTGTGTTCCCCTCTGAACCCCGTCCTCCACTCTCAGCTCTAGTCTGCTTTATGAACAGGTCAGCCTTCACTCTGAACAGTAGTATTTATGGACATATGGGCACATGGGGATAAAATGGAAACTGGGCAGATTGGATGCATGTTACAACCTAAATACAAATTAGACAAAAAAAATGGTCAACAAGATCAGTGGGCATGTCTGTAAAGGGGAGACTCGTGGGTACCCATAGAACCCATTCACATTCACATATCTGGAGGTCAGAGGTCAAGGGACCCCTTTGAAAATGGCCATGTCTGTTTTTCCTCGCCAAAATGTAGCATAAGTTTGGAGCGTTATTTAGCCTCCTTCGTGACAAGCTAGTATGACATGGTTGGTACCAACGAATTCTTTAGCTTTTCGAGTTTCACATGACAGCATCCAGCTTTAAAACTGAGCGTTAAAGTTTTAAAAAAAATACCTAGTCCCTATTACTATTAAAAAAAATCTAGATATTACTGTCTCTTTTTTATCAGGTCCTAGTTACATACATCTTGACAAGACAAATGATGACAGAGAGACCCACAGAGAGACCCACAGACAGAGTCACAGAGCCGCAGCTGTAGGTTTGTAACTGTTTTCTGGCCTAATGGACTGATTCCTTTCTCGTTTGTCACCCGCTCAAGTCTGATTCACATCTAAGAAACGAGAGGAACATCGCTAACAGCACCGGGCCGCTGGTGGAAACTCCCTGCTGCCAGTCCAGTTCTTTTAAATGCATGGGAGGAGAAACAGAAGTACTCACTTCAAAACAATGAGTACCTAACAGCCCGCGGCCTGTTAATGTGTGTGTGTGTGTGTGTGTGTGTGTGTGTGTGTGTGTGTGTGTGAGAGAGGGATGAAGCAGGCAGGCATTCAATCACATAACCTGCACTGTCATACTCACTCATAAACTCCCTCCCACTCACATGCACACACACTCTCTCCCTTCCTACCTACACATACTCTTTAGCTCTCACACTCACTCATACAACCACTCTGGCAGGGCGTTTCCCCATCTTCCTTCACCACAGCGGCTGCAGAGGAGAGCATATACTGTAGCTTTAACTCAATTTCATACTACAACACGTGCATTAATCTGCCGCATCAGGACGCACACATAATATAAGCTACACGCACTAATCTTCTCTGCCAAAAAGCCATCCATAGCAGCTCTACACCTGGATTAAAGGGCTTTAAACAGTAATCTATCATGGATGATTTATTGTGCACAGCTACTGTTTGTACACTGAAACCTCTGGGTTTCACCTCCTGTGTGTCAATGAAGTCACGGATCAGAGTGAAGCTGCAGACTGACGAGGTCATAGTTAATGAGACGGCTGCAGACATCACACTTTCAAAATGAACTGTACAACTGTATTGTTGTATACATTGTTATTTGCATTGGATTACTCTAACATTTATTTATTTTTTTAGTCGAGAAAATGTGACAAGGAGGTGAAAAAAAAGTTTAGTTTCCTGGAACCCATGGTGACATCTTGACCAGCAATCACCCCCCCCACCCCCAAAGATACTCCCTTTAAAATGATATGGACTAGAGGAAATCAGCTTCTGAATGACTATTTTCTGCTTCATTTATTATGGTTGCAACAAAGAGTCTATCTCACAGGTGTCACAGCAGCAAAAAAAACGTCTTGCTGTTCACTGGAAGAGCCCTAAGATGTACAAACATATTCAAATGATTACGGTGTGATTTCTGCGGTGATCTATACCAAACAAAGATGTTTTCTTAAGACTGTAGAATATGATGTGTAGACCAGGACATATCTGCAGCACCACAATAATTAATTTAACAAACAAATAGTGCGCCTCCTGCGATTTGGAATTGCAGTAGGCCATATTGCGATTTTGATATAATTGTGCAGCCCTACCAAAAATACTGAAAAACACCCCATTATAATTTCCCACAGCTCAGCCTGACGTCTTCAAATGTCTTATTTTGTCCGACCAACGGTCCAAAACCCGACAATGTTCACTTCATTATCACAGATGACGAAGAAAACTTCGAAGCTGAAACCAATTTATTTTTGGCATTTTTGCTTTATCGATTAAGTCATTTTTGTTTTATCAAATTTGTTGATAGTCATTCTGTGGCCGGACTAATCAATTAATTAACCACTCCTTTCAGCTCTAGACATAATGATGTGTGGTGAGACTTCCAGGTGCAGAGGCCGATGGCCATCCGCGGTGAGGAAGAATAAAGTGGTAGATGACAGGACGGTGAGGGACAGCGTAGTGTAACGTTAAACGGCACCACCAGCTGTACACGCATCTGCTTTTATAGCGTGTTTACACATCTTCTATTTGTAACGTTACCTTTTAAAACTTTTTATCTTTCCAAATAAACCTGCAAAAAGATCCATCTGTCACCTGTTCCATCTGTCATAACAAACCCAGCCCTCGTTCATTACATTATCGAGCAATTAGCAAACTAAATGAAATATAATCTAATCTTATTATGTTTGGACAAACTCTTACATTATCCAACAGTTACCACATGTCCAGCTGAACAACTTCAGTAGGTCTACTATATGAAGCACATCTTTACTGGGATGGTGGAGTGATGTGACCCAAGTCATATCTGAATTGTTCTGACCAGGGTTCAACCCGGGTTGACTGCCTTGGTGTGAATTGACAAAAGGAGGGTTGAACCAGGGTCAGATAACCCTGGTCATTGGTGTGAAAAGAGGTATAAAAAGGCAGATACGCAGCTCTGACGTTAGAGGCGTGGAGGCTGGGTCCATCACTGTGTGGCCCCTCCCACCACTGATACTTTTTTTGAAGTCTCAAAATACTATTGAGGACGAACAGTGTGTCTGATGGGCTCTCTGCTGGTGTTCCATCAGTCAGCCATGAGTAAGAGGCTAGCAGGCTAATCACAGCAATGTGGCCTGCCTGCCTGCCTGTCTGACCTGCTTCCCTGCGGTTTGACAAACAGCCCGGGGGAACAAGAGGCTGGATTTTGGTGAAATATCTCTTTAATAGCCTTCTGAGTCTGAAGGCTTTAGATGGAGGACAGGTTTGAGGGCAGGACCTGAAGTCAGGCAGAAAATAGCTCAAGGAGATACGTGTGTGTGTGTGTGTGTGTGTGTGTGTGTGTGTGTGGAAGTGTGTGTGCGCCGTCTAAAGGCTGCCTCGCCAAGTATAAGCGATTAAGAGGAGCTGGACTGACCCCGTTTTTCTACCCGTCCCTGAAGCAGACCCGTGAGGATGAAAAGACGAGGGGGGTTACATAAGCTCCCAGAAGACACTCATATATACAGTAAAACAGCCACTGTCAGTCACAGAGAGACTGACTGACGACTACATGCACTACTGGTGACAGAGATGAGTCAGACAAGAGGAGGCTCCTGTGGGTCCAGCAGCCAGTTAGCGACCTCCCAGGCTTTCAACTCTGCTGGATGCAGTTGACTAGTCAGACCGTCCCTGGAACACCCGGCTGAGCGAGGGGGGGGGGCCTGACTGCGAGAGAGCAAAAAAATCAATCTCATAGCTTGAGTTTCCATGCCAGGGGCCACACAAGAGCCCGACCGACCGGGGGAGTGACTGATTCAATTTACCTAAGAAGCCCAGCTGTTACTCAGAGAGACAGAGAGGTGTGTGCGTGCGCCAAGAGAAACTGCCATACTAGCACTTTCCTTTCTTCTCTTTCTTTTTGTAATTCCATTTTTATGTAGGTCTCCACTTTGGCCGACACGAGACGAGACATTAAATCTTGTTGGCTTGCTAAATGACTTGTGTGCGCGCGTGCATCGCTCTTTCACAGTGCTTAGGCTCATGACAGGCTATATATATTATCCATACATCACCTGCATGTGACTCTTTGATTTCATTACGGGGCACAAATAGACTGCAGTGCATGCGCAGCACGAGCCGCGGTAAACAGGTTCCTTTCAGAAAGCTGCACAACACTCATTTCCCTGTTTCCCTGCTTCTCGCTATTAGAACAGGGTTACAGTCTGCAGCCTGTGGGCTAAGCTCTGCCCTCCTCACCGTCTAGTGTTGTGCAGTTTCACTTTTATTTTGATAAATTTAGACACAACTCGCCTGTTAGAAGCCACAACAGAACACCTCGCTTGTTAATAATGAATGTCCCGTTGCAGCTTGTGGCTGGCTGCCCATCATTATATGCTTTTTGTACACCTTTGCCTGAGCTGAACTTTTTTTGGAGGGACATCTGTGGTTCTGGCCATGTCCCATCACATCATTTTATATACTAATATACTTTGCTAGGAGACTGCAGCAAAACCAGAGTTTATGAAGAGAGTTTGGCAGAAACCAAGTGGATGATCCTTTGCTCAACATGCTAATGATGAGCTAGCTCTTAGCAGTAGGGACTAGGGATGTCACGACAACAGATACTTTGGTACACACACACACACACACACGCACACACACAGCGCCGTCGAGATGTTGGGTTTGTTTACTTTTTCAGAGATCTTTTATTTATTTGTTTAGAAGAGGACTCACTCGTGGGGAAAAAAACTAAACTGAACTGAATTTCTATCTTTTGTTGTTTATGGCTAAATCTCTGTATTTTTATTGTCATCAATAAATATTGAATGGTCTAATGGTCTGTCACCATGTCAGTGAATTTAAACTACTGCTTAAAATCGGAGGATATATGCAGTATATATAGAGAGTGTGTGTGTGCGTGTACAGCCTCTGCTGTTTTCTCACAGTCATTGAAGTCTACCTGAGGAATAAAGTCTTATCATTTTTCTTTTCTTTTTTTTTTACCGTGGTATCGAATTGGGTATCAAGAATCGTGGAAATTCCACGAAATTCCACGATTCTGGATACCCAATTCGATACCATGGTCACAAAGAAGTATAAAATTCCTCAGACTGAAATTAAAATGAGACCTCATTCAGGATAAAATGTTGAGGTACTGTAGGAGTTTTTTTAGGAAGCAGCAAACAGGTGATGCTAAAACTTTAAATGGTGCCAGGTGATGATATTTCTACACTTCGACTGCAGCCACTTGCTCTTTCGCTTTCTGTTCCCTGGAGAGCTGTGAGTTGCTGCCCTCTCCACTACTCTCAGCCTTACTTTACTGGAAAGCCTGACCAACAGACAGATTGAAGGACGTACTGTATACACATAGTTATAAATCCTGCCGGTGCAACGGGAATAGATTTAGATACCCATGTTAACAGTTTGCAGGTCACCTGCAGTTGTCCTACAGTGAAACTAGTCTCCAGACTGGAGATCCCCCTCCACATGTTTACTGAAAACACTGTTTAGGAGCAAATTATGCTTCAAAGAAGATGAGATCTGGCACCCGGAGCAGGAGAAGGTCAGGAAGTCCTCACAGCCAATTGGAGCAAGACCAAACTGCACCATGCTGCAGTCCAACATTAGTTTTAAGCTGCTTGTACCGTTCAGACGGTGCACAGAAAAGCCCTGTTCTGCTAGCATTAGTGTTCGTAAAGGACATCTGGGAATGGAGCTTTTTCTGTACTGAATCAGCAAATCCAAATTCTTTTGTTTTCAGTAATAGATTTTCTTGCATATGTTATGCCAATACCAGTATCATCAGATCGATACATGAGGTACAACCTGCTGTTTTCTATTCTGCTTGATGCACTAACAAGACCTTCTTCTTCTTTGAAGATAATGAGGTCAATTCTTTCCCAGTACTTTGAGCTCTCCAAAGGTTTTGTCTACAGCAGGACACAGAGGAATATGAAGGTGTACATTTCTTAAAGATGCTCTGTATCGGCTAAGATTTCCTAAACTGATTGAGTGACTGATTCTTGTCATGTTTCAGTTTCAAACTAAGCTATGTGCCTTAGTTTCGGTTAGTAATCTAGTAATCCATATACGTACAAATATGACAACATTCCAAATTTGATACTGGTCATGGAAACGGCATATTCTGTTTAGATATTCTGAATTAGGCCTTACTCCGAATGGAGCATTTTGCAAATAAGACACAGGGGATATGTTTATTATGTTTTCACCAGCGTTTGTTTGTCTGCCTGTTAGCAGGATTATTCCAAAAGTTCGCAATGGATGTGGCACAATAAACAATCCATTATATTTTGGTGGTGATCCGGATCATGATCCGGATTCAGGAATTTTTTTAAGAATTCCGATCAGCCTGAGCATTAACAACTGATGACGCATTGATGACGCGTGACCCCGCCTCCTTCCTTCCTTCTGAGAGCAGAGAGATACGTGTGTGGATGTGTGTGTGGAGCTGCTGGCCGTCTGTGGTGAGAAGAACAAAATGGTAGCTGACGGAATGAGAGACGACGTAGTGTAACGTTATACAGACATAACAAGGCTGCTGAATGAGAGAGGCATCTGCCGATACATTACACGGAAACACACCGTGTTCATAACAAGACAAACACCTCACGGTTCTAGTTATTCATGTTTTAGGAGCATTCTTTGGAATGTATAAGGCTCATTCAGAATATGCGTCTCAATTGGGCGTTTTTACGGCAGTTTGCAACACACGACCTCTCGCCCTTTTTACAGCTAGCTCTGTGTGTTGTACACAAACCAACTGGCCGACAGTTTGCAGAGATGGATGCCCAAAAGAAAAGCCTACTTTCAAACATTTTGACAGACTTGGATATCAACATGTTTTTGGATATGCACAAATATCGCAACTCTGACCTTTTTCAAGAAGGTGGTAGAAAGAATGAAAGAGGGAGGCGGTGTTCTTACAGTCCAACAAGTCTGCCACCGGTTATGTTAATCGGAGTATGTACGGCGGCATGTATACGTGAATATCAGTAGAATATTTACGTTCATTATAAATGCAAACAGCTTAGTAGGAATACTGTCTTTTTCAGAATATAAAAAATGAATATTTTGTGCATATTTATAGTAAATCTTATTCCATCTAGGTAGTTCACCTTACTTTGGATTATGGCAGAAAGTTAACATTTGTTGCTCACTGGATGCAGTGGAGAATACTACAGATCAAAAGCCATGTTTATTATTTTACCAGTCTAATTAGTTTTTAATGCTTTGCTAATAATAAAGAGCGATAAAGAGAGTGTAAGTGGTAAGTGAAACGTGACTTGAAATCAAGTGCAATTTATGTTCATCAAAACATATCGAGTTGACAACGGATGAGCATGAAGTGCAGTTGGTGACCACCATGCTGATGGTTACCAGGAGCCTCTGCCACCCCCCACTGAGCAGCCATGTTTCAGTGTAAGACCAGAGGGAAGAGAGGAGAGAAAGTGCAGCCAAGCCAAGAGGCCACGCTGCGCCAATCAGCGCTAAAGAGGTCGGAAAGGTCGCTACCCGGCCACTGGTGCCCATTGACTGGGAACGAGCAGAGAGGGGAGGCCACCTCATGGGAGGAGAAAGAGGAGGAGGAGGAGGAGGAGGAGGAAGAGGAGAGGTCACTGAGGGGGGAGGAGAAACTCTGAGCACATGGCCTTTAACCACATGACACACTAGAGGAGAGAAGAAAGAAGAGCAGCTATCTTGTGCTTGAAATGCATTTGCAACAATGCGTAGAGTTGGAGCTGCTCCTGAATCCATTCATTTGAATATAAATCAGTTTATACAGCAGCAGAGGAATCTTCCCTGGTGGCATCAGCACAGACACAATTTACAGAGAAGCATTACATGAGACTTAGTATTCCAGACCGAGCGGCCCAGTCGTCTGCCAAAACTCCCACGCTACGTCTCAAACTTTAAATTACACCATTTTCAAGGCAGAATGAGTAGGACGTTCCTAAAAGAATCTATATAGACAAAAAGAATCCCTCTCAATCATCACGTATGACCCACTAGAAGTGTGTGGCGGTGTCTGTATCTGCAGAGACCCTGCAGCCATCTGCCTGTATTTTCTTATTTTTCTGTATTCAGGACGTTTCTGGGCGTCAACCTCTATTAAAAACGCAGCGACCAGGTGCCACATCGTAAGCATCCAAGAGGAAGCTATGAAAATGGCGAACACCGCACCCAAAAAAACGCGAATGTAGAGAGACGTAACGCCAAGCTGACAAAGCTTCTTCCAAAATGTTCTTGTCAATGAATTAATGAGTAACTATGCAAGCAATGAATTGCTAACAAACGGAATAAAATGGGATGTGTACTGCCAGTACAAAATGCGTATTTTGCAATAAAAATGGCAAATTTATAATAAAAAGATATTGAATACTGGCCCAAAATGTTGCCTACCGACAGACCTCAATGAAGCACTTATTACTGTTATAAAACAGTTCCAAAGACATCGAGTTTATGGTTTTTATAAGACAAAGAAAAGGAAGGCAAAAGAATTTCACATTTGAAATGTCGGGACCAGCAAATCTTTGCCATTTTTGCTTGTAAAATGATGAAACAAACAAAGATGACATGATGATTTTCAATCGTTTCAGCTCTATTTATCTGTCACTACTGGATTTCAAATACACATTTTTGGTCAATCCCTCTCAGGCCAGCAGACGTTTGGTAGACAGTAAAAAGGCCTCATCTCTAATACCACAGAGAGCAATCCATGTAAGTTTGTTCCACTTTCCAAACAAGCTGATTTCACATTGTATCACACGAGCCGGTTTTCTATTTTTGTTGATTCATGAATACAGATTTATTATTCTCTTTTAACACAACCCAAATCAATCAGGATATGAACACTAGCTAAATGCTTAAAAATGTCACCATGAAAACACACACAGCTCCAGAGTCTCTGGCGTCTGTCAGACCTGGTGCACATCTGGAGCAGGAAGTCCTGTAACCAGCTTATTACCCAGCCCCAGATCCATGTGAAATGCGCCTACGCGACACTTTCCCCCGCCGTACACAGCCTCCGCACCGTGCCGCCTTTTGATCGACAAAACAAACAACAAACAGGCAGACACGCAGCGGATGACACTTTTCTAAAGCAGCGGAGGTCCTGGGGATTTGTTTTTTGCAGCCCCTTAGGATCCTCTGTTGTTCTGCTGGAGTGATAGCTATTGGTGCGAGCAAATCTAGGTCATAGTGTTTTGGATGCTCAGTATTAGTATTTGACCCAGTAGCATCACAGCACGGTGGTTTTCCTAATATTGTGTTTTGAGTCTTGCCCCTGCATTCACATTCCCAGCACACAGACTGGTAAAGCTGTGATTCCACCAACAAGTTCCTGGTAATTTTAGTCCCGGGACTACTTTTCAAGGGAACTAAAAAGTTCCTTCAGCCCACTGTCGTCTGCGTTTCAATAGCGGTCTAAAGACCTGCAAAGATTAGGCAAATTAGTCCGCAACATCACCCAAGTCTGGCTCAGGCTGCCTTGGACCAGTCCCTAGTTGTGCTGCTATAGGCCTAGAATGCTGGGGGACTTCCTATGAAAAACTGAGCTCCTCTCTCTTTCTCCTTCTGTATATATTCATGTCCCATTCATTCATGTTACTAACTTGATTCCTTCCCTGGAGTCTTTGTGCTTTCTCGTCTCGCAGGTATCCATGGATCGGGGTTAAACCTGGATCGGGGTTAAAGCTGGATCGGTGTTAAAGCTGGATCGGTGTTAAAGCTGGGTCGGGGTTAAAGCTGGATCGGGGTTGCGTCTGCTGCCTGTTTGACACCCACTGCTGACATCATTATTATTAGCCTTTTTATTATTAGTGGTATAAGTTATATTTCTTTTATTATTACAGCTATTAATTCCGATAGTGGTATTATCACTCTTTTACATCCACTGCTATTGGTTTTGTGTTATTAGTCCTATTTGTATTAGTTCTTACAGCTGCTGTGCTATTATTGTGTTTGCCGCACATCTCTCCCCCTCTCTCTCTCCCCCTCTCTCTCTCTGTCTCTCTCTCTGTCTCTCTCTCTCTTTCTCTCTCTCAAAACCCAACCGGTGGAGGCAGATGGCCGCCCACCCAGAGCCTGGTTCTTCCCGAGGTTTCTACCCGCTAAAGGGGAGTTTTTCCTGGCCACAGTGCATTACCATAACAATGCAATGCTCATGGGGGATCTCTTGTTGGATCTCTAAACTCTAGAGTACGGTCTAGACCTGCTCTATATAAAAAGCGCCTAGAGATAACTTCTGTTATGATTTGACGTTATATAAAAATAAATTGAATTGAGTTGTATCTGAATTGTCCTGACCAGGGATTAACCCGGGTTGACTAGTTTGGTTTGAATTGACAAAAGGAGGGTTGAACCAGAGTCAGATAACCCTGGTCATTGGTGTGAAAGGGGGTATGAGTGTTTAGAACATAAACAATCAGAATAACTTTGTATTCTCTCATTTACAGCACCTCCACGCCGTCTCCCTCTTCTACCGCTCGCCCTTTCAGCTCGCTCACGCCATTTTTCTCCTTTTTTCTGTCTTTTTTAAGATGAGACTCGGTAAGCTGATGGCAGAGCCTAACTTTACTATTAATGTTATAAAGCAAAGAGAAATGCTCTGCCCTCGTCCTGAAATGGTCTGAAATCGATACTAGAGAACTTCCTTGTTTTATGAATGAAGCGGCGGCGCTGTATTTGTGTTTCACCAATCGGCTTCAGTCATCACTGGTAAACACCAGCCCAAAAATTCCTGTAATTTCAGAAAGTACTACCCCCCGACAAGGGCCTTTTTTGTAGGGTAAAATGTCCCTGGAACTTAATTTAGACCCTGATACCTGCGGTGGAAATGCAATGAGTTCCTCAAAAGGTTCTGAGTTCCGTGGGGTTGTCGGCAGGTAATCACATTTCACTGCTTCCTTGTTTCTCTCCCAGTGAGTTCTATATTAAACATTAAAAAGAAGAATATCAGAGAGCAGTTCATAATTGAAATGAATGACAACTGGCCCTTCGTATCAAAACCAGGGATTGTGTACAAAGCAGTGAAAAATACTCTTTTTGACAGCACTTCCATGCCTTTTTTTAAAAAGAAATCCTAAACTTCTTCATGCCTTCCTTTAGCAGGTCATAAACTTCAAACTTCTCAAGTTGTCAGTGAGTGGAAAAAAGCAGAAGACTGTGATTACACTGGGCTGTTTCCAGGTCTGAATGTGTCCATGTGTATGAATGTGAAGCGGGCTGAAGCTGCTCAGCTTGTGTGCTGAGTAAACTTTCCTAGGATTAAAAAAAAAAAAAAGTTCAGCAATCTGACACAATACCTCATGGTTGTATGAAAAGAGAGGAGAAAATGAAAGCTGAACCAGAACAACTGTGTAATTAGATGGTGAATATTATGTACATCAGAATCTCAGCAGGGTTTTAATTAAGTAAATGTGATACTTTTGCTGCACTTTTGTACAGTTTGAGCAGAATCTCGGAGGGGTGTGGGGGGGCAGACCTGCTCAATGAGCTCCAGAGTCAACTGCCCATGCTCTATTTTAGATTACAGTTATTTTCTACTGCCTACCACGCATCATTCAGTGTTCCCTGGGTCTGTTTATACTGTTATCTTTGTACCAAGCAGGTCTACTCTGCATGCATCATGTCATCTGTGGATACACCTCTCCCGGGCAAATTATTGCCTCTTATTATACTTAGTCATTCAAGTGATTGTGAATCTGATAAGGATGCTCCTGAGACATGACAGAAGAGCTAATTGTCTGTATTGTCAGACACTGTTGAGCATTAAAGGCAACCACAAGAAAGAGCAGCACATGTACAATTAGGGATGCACCAATACCGATACCAGTATCGGGTATCGGGTATTGGGTCCGATACTGTGCTCATGTACTCGTACTCGTAAAACGGCTCCGATACAACGGCACCGATACCATTTTACAGCAGCGCGACATTAACCTCTTGTCACCATCTTTCGGGTCCTCACGCTCCACCTCCCCGACGGTAGGGCGAGACGGGCCGGTGGTGTGCCCGACCCCGCTGGGACGGGATCCCACCTCAGCCAAGCAAAAATGGTGGTGTGGTGGACTACTCTTACTACTTGCTACATCCACATTAATACGTTTTCATTTTAAAACAATCTATGTACACAAGAGTTTTAGCACTAAATAATCTTCATCCATACCAACACACCTGAAAACATATATCACATGACCATTCACGTACACTGGGCATGTGCATGCCGGTGTAAATAGGGAGCAGATTCATGACTGATAAGAGCTGATAAAGAAGTGAACGTGGATGTCTGCATCATCGTTTTCAAAGGTCTCCTTTTCTGTCCGTCCAGACTAAAACGCAACCCGGGAGTTTTCAAACTAAAACAGAGTTTTCAAACTAAAACAGCGTTTTAGGGGTTTTTAACAGTTAAGTGGGCAACTCCGGGGTCTGAAAAGTGAAGCCGCAGCAGAAGTGCCTTAAACTGTCATTCTCTCTAACAGCCAGCAGGGGGCGACTCCTCTGGTTGCTAAAAGTAGTCTGATTGTATAGAAGTCTATGAGAAAATGAGCCTACTTCTCTCTTGATTTATTACCTCAGTAAACATTGTAAACATGAGTTTATGGTCTCAATCACTAGTTTCAAGTCTTCTTCAATACAGCATGATGTTCATTTAGTAAATTACGCTCCCATCCCAAAATGTCTTCTTCAGCGTTCAGTTGTATGTAGCTCCACCCTCTCGTGATGGCTGGATGCAAAAAAAACAAGATGGCGACGGCCAAAATGCCGAACTCAAGGCTTCAAAACGGCAGTCCGCATACCGATGGATGACATCACGGTGACTACGTCCACTTCTTATTTACAGTCTATGGTTCTAGAACGCCAGAGTAGTGTGGACGTTAGGCATAAACGTAGCAAGAGTTATGCATTAGTGTGGATGTACTCCTAAACCCAAACAGCTGGGTTCAACTCAGCAAGCACCCAACCTGCTAAAGCGTCCTTGACAGTAAATCCCTTTTTTGTTCCAGACCTGTGGCCTCCATGTGCAAGAGGGAGAATTTCTAACAGGCATCAAGAATTCGATTGGACAATATTACAAAACACAGAAGGATCTGTCCAGGCTGCTCAGTGGACTGGGGCATAGACCATGTACTCTCCATGGCATCTGGGTGCAGTGCTGCTTTGTGACCTTTAACACAACCCCCCTTTTCTCTGTCTTCCATCTTTCCTGTCACTCTACACTGCAAGTGGGGGGTTGGGTTGATCTTTGGTAGTGCAACGAGGTTAATATCCTCTCAATCAAGCCTCGCTTTCATCAGTGGGTGCTGAGAGTGGAACCTCCAGCAACAAAAAAAAAAAGATGCTCAGTAGGAGCTGTCTGGAAAGCTCCGAGGACAGTTTGACTCTTCACTGAAAGTGAAAACAAATTGTTCAGAGAAACACTTGACTTCTGCTCGGTTTCTGCTCTGCCTGTTAATATCGTCTCCACTGACCTTTTCCGTTCAACACTGTTGGGGTTATCGCACTGGAAATGTCATTCAGGTTCACCTATTAAGTCTTTAATCACACATAACACTCTGTCTACTCTCTGAGCTTCACCCTGCCTGCTACCGCCTTAAAATCCATTTATAATATAATGATTATCATAAAACATAATGGGAGAGATGGAGCTTCAGAGCCGCTAAAGTGCCAAGTAGAGGACTCTGTTACCTCCAGCACATCTTGTGTTTCAATTCCACACTCTGATTTTTCCAGACGTGGTTTTGTTTGTAACTCGTGATGTATTTTAAATTTGGACAAGGACTAATTTAATATCCATTAGGCCTTGCTTTCTCTTTCACTGATGCCAAACTGAGGATATGTTATTAGCAATCAGGTAATGTGGAAGCATTCAGCTAATCATACACCCGGTCAATAAACTACCGTCAACATAGTTACCACCTAGTCTGTCCCTGTGGAGACCGCGGTTTGAATGAGGGTCAGGGAAAGTAATGGAATAATACATGACATACAAATGTTTTATTAATTAAAAATGTAAAAATCTATCAATTAAAAAAAAATGGTGAGCAGTGAACTGATGTCCCCTATACTTGAGTTTATGATTTCTTTGATAGTTAACTTTATATTTGCAATTATTTGTAATAATGCACACACATTTACATTTCTTCTCTATTCCTTTTTCTTATTTCTATTTTTCTTATAAATTCTCTGTGTTTATATATATTTTATTCTAAAATTGAACAACTGTAATTTCCCCCCAGGGGATCAATAAAGCATGTCTGATTCTGATAGAACTTATTAAACAGCGTTTAATAAGGCTTTTTTTTTCTAAAACAGCGACGCAACTCACGGCTCGTATTAAAACAACGTCATAAAATGCGGTATCGTAAAGTTATTAACGGCAGGGTATCGCGATACCTTTCTAGTGCGACAGGAATGAGTCCTAAAACAATGAAACAGATGAGTTAGCATTATGTATGTATGAGTAAGAATGAGGAAAATAAATGGTTTTTTGAACATTACAGCATGTAAACATGTTCTAGTAGAAACACAAAATACAAGTATGAACCTGGGACCTTAAAGACAAGCAGGAGAGATTTTGTTGTTCTACGATATAAAATACGTCAGTAAATACCCCACCGGTGAATTTTGAAGCCTTTATGTAATTTAAAAAGGGCGGCTGCTAACAAGCTGCTTAGTGAGACTACTAAACGTCATCACGCCGACTCTTCACACCTTTACAGCCCCGTTGTGTTTATACTCATGTTCATGCGACCGTGGTGTAGGTACTTTATAGCCTAACATTAGCTTTTTACTTCTGGCATTCACACTTCACTTTACTCCCATCTTTGTCGAGGGAATCCAGGGCGATGCTAACTTCCTGGTTGGCCACAAAAATACGTCATCCCTGCAACACTATACTGTGCAACACTAATGGTTGGTTTTACTTGTAAGCCAACAGTCTTTTTTTTTTTTTTCTTGGCCTGCTTTTAGCAGTACGCCTGAAGAAAAATGTGGCTCTCTCATTTTGGCATGAAACTCTTGCTTGCATGTCCTGCCTGCAGAATTAATCTCTCCTCTCCCTTACATTGGTCACCGTGCGATTCGACAGGAAGAAACACTTCCATCTTATCAATAATAATCTCAGTGAGGCTGATTTATGCCCCCTAAGGTACCGCTGCACTGCCGTGGCCATGATCTCATACTCGCTACCAGCTCCCCTACATTTCCCTCCTCCTCTCACCTGCTCAGTATTCATATCACACACACAGTCTCTCTCTCTTTGGCAGAAAACTCTTTGGGAAATAGGTCGGAGAACTGTTACGTAGACTTCCACTGGTTACAAAGAGCTGCTTAGCATCAGTAAAAGCTGAGCGCAGTGATGTACAAAACATGACATCTGTGTGTTTAGCTGCGTCTCTGCTAGAGATAGCTGTCTCTGCAACACAAGCTAGCCTGTGGGGGGAAGCGTGTATTGCCCTGAGCAGTTTCTGTATCTGTGCTATGCTTCACTTGGCGAGGCTACGCTAAACTAAGCAAGCGCTTAGCTCGACACCAGAAGAGACAAGCCTCATGTGGATCTGCCCTGAGCTTCAGGGTGAACATGCCGGAGCACACGCAGACTATTGCTAAGAAGTCATGTCAAAAATTGCTCTTAGATAATGCTGCTGACCTCAGTAGTCTGGGCAAACTGAGGTCAGCTGTAAGGTCAGTCACTTTTCTCAATGAGACAGAATTATAACGGGTTATAGACTGAAACGCTTCATACAGCTTCTTTAAGGGCAAAGTGAAATAAAAACTGTATTCTATGTCCCTGCACCACTGTTTTAATAATTCTTGGCTATATGTTTAACACATGTTCATTTCTTCTTTTTTTCTAGAATCAAGTGTGATTTAGCGCTAACAGCTAACCGCAGCTAACCCTGTGATCATATCAAAGCACACTTGACGTTGTTAGCTCATTGGTGGCTAGTGGAGTAATATCATCACAGGTGTGTGTTTTTACTTTCATTTCCAGAAGTGTTTGGTGCAGTCTGATTCATTCTTTTGTATTTGCTCAAATCAATCTCATGATTATTTATTGGATCATTACTATTATTATTAGAGAAGATACAGATGCTCTGACTGACTGATTTCACTCTTTAAAGCATTAGCAGTTGTGATTGTTAAATTAAATATGGTTTATTGAATATCAAAGTTTGTACTACGGTAATCCACATTAAGAAATCGGATAGAATTAAATTAAAATGTTAAATATACAACATTTTGAAAAGCACCATCGACCATATTACTCTACTTCTGAAATTTGGTTTAGTAGATTTTAAATCCAAATACTACAATAAACTAGCATTACAACCACACTGTATGAACTTCTATTGCATATTTAGGTTTCTGCTATATATTTTTATTAGGGCCAGGTGATATGGAGGAAATCAAATACCATTGAATTTTTGACCGTAACACTGTAATACCGATATTGTGATGATGTTGTAGGGTTGATGCTTTTACAAAATATTTACACAATGAGATTTTTGATAAATAATCATCAGTATTGTGGATATAAGCGCGCTTGGCGGATCTTGTTGGGTCTCTAAACCATGGTGTACGGTCTAAGACCTGCTCTATATATAAAGCGTCTTGAGATAACTTCTGTTGTGATTTGAGGCTATACAAAAATAAATTGAATTGAATAATGACTAAGTGGGTATAAAGGCAAATAATGGGAGAGTTAAAACAGTCAGTTCAGAAAATGACATAATTTTACTGTAATGCAGCTTTTAAAACCAGGAGAAGACAACACTTATACTATATTACAATATCCAAAATCTAAAACGACTTCTAGTCTCATATCACAATCAACGAACAATATATATCGATATACTATTGACATACTGCCCAGCCTTAATTTTTATAGTTTTCTTTTTCATATTCTTATTATATGTTTCTTCTATTCTATGTTTGTTTCTTGATCTTTGCTCTTACTATGTTTATGTTATGCACCACTACACCAAAGCAAATTAACCGGATTGTGAAGTCCCAACGTCCTCCCAGATTCAGCCCCTATGAATGGATCTATGTATCCAGACAGACTCCTAACTTCATAATGAGAACATGGATGGATAGTGGACAGAGCTGCAGCCTCTGCCTCCCTTCTAAACTAACAATATCTCCATCTCCAAGTCCAGCACGCTACTTCACACCATCCCGCCATCTTACATCATATTACCTAATCAGACCACTGTACTTTTGGCACTGCCAGCACACAAAAAAAAACAAAAAAAAAAAAACGCCCATCTACTGTATGTCAGGAGTTGGCAGCAGCCGTGGCGAGCTCTGCGGGCAGCTCCCTGGCACGTACCCTCGCCTGGCGTGGCGGTTCTGTCCTCGCTAAATGAAGACCATGCCGCTGCCGTCTGGATGTCTGACGGCTAGCTATAGCTCGCTTTGAACGGCTGTCAGCGAGGGAGAGCGTCAAGCTGGGAGATGAGAGCTGTGCCTGGGTACCACAGAGCTGGCAGTGCAGAGGGGAAGGCTTCACGTCTGAGTGGCACAGAACCAGAACGAGGGGCCGGTCTCCATATGCTTTTCGGCCGTTGGATTAACAGTTCGACTGAACCTCTGGGACGATCGGAGGAGGCACAGCTACAGGCGTGATATTTTCAAAGAACTTCAGCTCGCTACACAACAGCAGTGTGTTTTAAAAGTTCAAGTATTAGATTATCTTTGGTCTTACACCCAAACAGTCCTATTTGGTGCATTTACACAACTCCTAATGTCCGGGCACAAGACAGAACAAAAGCAGCAGAAAACTTCCATGTACGGACTGAGAAAATAATGACCTGTTTTCAGAGCATAATGAGATGCTAACCTACTTTTGTCTTTACAGGTGTGAAAACATCAAAAATAAGCAACTCAAGGCTGCTCTGTGTGTTGCAGGCATTAAAGACAAAGGCATAATCCTAAACCTGCAGGCGTACAAAGCAAACTCCCCAGATGTATAGGCAGTCTGGGAGGATATACGCACATGTTTGAGTGTGTGTGTGTGTGTGTGTGTGCCTGTTTACCCAGTCACACAATGCAGGGAGGAGGGGGAAGGAAAACACAGGGACAGGCAGGAACCTTTCCGAACGCAGTTTAGCAAAATGTCAAGCGCGCTCAGATCGCCGGTCGACTGAAATGTCATGCAGGCGAGACAGCAATGAGGCTAAACAGAAAAACACCGCACAGGTGTATCTGCACAAAGTTGGATGCCAGACAAATAATTATAATCCCAACGCCTTCGGGCCACAAACGTGCCCAATTTTGCCTTTTTAACTGTTAAAGGACGCAGGGGGATTAAACTCCACAACACCTTCATGATGTTATTTTTTCCACTGAGCACCATTAAATGTGATGCACACGTAATGCTTCTGAAAGTGTGTGTGTATTTAAGTCACTGGGTGTGTGTGTGTGTGCGTGTGCGTGTGTGTGTGTGTGTGTGTGTGTGTGTGTGTGTGTGTGTGTGTGTGTGTGTGCGTGTGTTTTGGCCAAGTCTCAAATGAACATGTTGGACATTACACATTACAGCTTTGGAGGATCCACTTTTAAAAATAACTAAAAAAAGGAGCCAACTGAGGTAGAGTAAAATGAGTTCATGCTGTTAAAGCTGCAGTAGGCAGTATATGTTTGGCATCATTGGAACAAAAATCTCATAATAATCTTTCAGTATATTGTAATTCAAGTGTTCTGAGAGAAAACTAGACTTCTGCTCCTCCTCATGGCTCTGTTTTCAGGCTTTAAAAAATCTAAAAAAAATCTGTGACAGAAGACTTTGACCAATCACAGGTCATTTCAGAGAGAGAGAGCGTTCCTATTGGCTGTGCTCCGGCTGGTGGGCGGTGCTTGGTATTTCCTCAAGAGATCTCAACATGACTGCCGGGTCACAAACTTTCTCACTTTACAGCTAAATAATGCACTACAAGATGATTCTGAAAACATTTGAGGAGAAAAATAGGCATTACAGTAACAGAATATTGATTCATATTTGATCAGCGCGGCCTAGTTTGACCATTTGGTCGGAGTTCGCAAGTGATTGATAGCCAGCTTTCATGATGGCAGCTGGACGGCAGACTCCAGATCAGCTCTGATTGGTTGTTTTCCTCCGGTCTGTAAAATCCTGCAGATGTCAGAAAATAGTGACTGTTTTATAAAATATAACTTTTTTTAATCATATTTATTCCATTTCTACCCGCTGCAGCTTTAAGAAAACAGGTTTGCTGCTTTAAAACGAAGACATAAAAACAGCTCAAATCTGAAGACGCAGCTTGAGAGAAAGCATATGTGCTCAGACCAGCTCGGCCTGTTAAGAGGTACTGGGCAGGGGTGTAGCTTTCCTCCCCCTGAAGTGTGCTATAATATAATTGTGCTGAAAGGCTGCATGCTCACGCCACGGGAGGAGAGTTTTATATCGAAGCCTGCCTGCTGCAATGGTGTCAGGTGGTATTTATGAGAGTCGTAATGGGGCTGAAGCCCAGGCACACCTGCTACGCTGGGAAGGGTTCACACTACACACACAGACACATACCCATCCACACATACTAACACACGTATAATAGCGGCAAATCCTTGACTTTGCTTGTTTTCAGCTGTATTTGAGTGCTGTGTCGCTTCACAAAGCTGATGAGGGCAACATGCACATAAATAAACGGGACTTGTCTGCATGGATTGAGTGGGAGAGACAGGAAGCTGGCAGGGGCGTCTACAGTTTTGCCAAAAAAGAAGTCCAACTCAAGGGAAAGAAAATTTTAGGTCACGCTTCATGAACATATTTCCACATACCAATCCTATTTTGGATTAATTTGTTTTACATGCACCTTTTTCCTGTCTCCAAATCAGGGTTTATTTCAAGAGTGACACCAGCTATTTTGATAATCGAGTGATCGCTAAAGTCATTTTTCATACAGGAATGTGCAAGGATGCTGTTTTCGGCCTCTCGGACGTGGGTTTTTCCTGCTCTTCTCTGTTGTATATCGTGATGAGCTGGGTGTCTTTGGATTTTGGTCTGACAAAGCGGGACGTCTGAGGATGTCGCCTTGGGTTTTAAGAGGCTCGGATGGACATTTGTCGTTGTCCTCTGACATTTAGTGGACTAAACTAGTTAGTCGATTGATCAATAGAATAATCGTCAGAATAATCAAAAATGATCGTTAGTTGCAACTTTATGTATTTATTTATTTTTTCTCAATATATTTTAAAAATAATAACTATTTTTACTATTATTTCCCAATAATCTACTATTACTATTATTTGTCTAATTACTTTTTCTGTATGTGTACATTTGATTTCTTTCTGGTATTTTGGGTGATGATAACAGATCGTATATATAGTGTATATCTTCATGACAAGCTGACTTTATTATGTATAATGAAAAAACACCAACAGAGTTCTGTCACACATTAATCAAATTAGGGCTGCAACTAACAATTATTATTCATTAATCCGACAAGTATTTCCTCAATTTATCATTTGGTCTATAAAATGTCAGGAGATTATAGTTTCTCAGAGAAAAAGAAGTGCCGTATATGAAATGTTTTTTTGCTTAAACAATTAGTCAAAAAGTTACTAATTAATTTTCTGTTAATTGACCAATCAATTAATGGACCAATTGTTTCAGCTCTAAGGTTTTGTGACATTGGTACAAGAAGAAAAAAGTGCAAACTAACAGACTGAGACCGGACTGAGTTGTTTCTTCGCCTGACCAGAGTTGGTTGAAAGTGATGGGGCCCTAAGTATTCACATAATACATCTCATTTGTCTTGTAAAGCTACTCATCAAGTCATTAAATCCAAAACGCAACCAAACACTGTCTTTTTTGAAGATGAACTACGATATTATACGATATATTAGAGTTACCTCTTTTTTGTTCCATCCACATTACGTTATCAACTAACGTTAATGAAAAATATATAAATTATATTTGGCATTTGTGAATCGCTTCAGAATCGTAGAAAATATGTGATTCGTAAA
This sequence comes from Sebastiscus tertius, assembly GCA_916701665.1. NCBI lineage: Eukaryota > Metazoa > Chordata > Actinopteri > Perciformes > Sebastidae > Sebastiscus > Sebastiscus tertius. Next base: position 56,532 of record CAKAOH010038255.1, on the reverse strand, counting down.
GATTTTTCCACCCACCCTTACTATATACGGAACATTAGTAAGGATATTAAAGTTTGTTGTACACGGAGTACATGCTGCTAAAAATGTCTCTTTTGTTGAATTCTGGGCCTCTGCCCACCTTCTCCGTGAGACTGTTGAGAGGCAAAGCGACTGGTGACTAATGAGCCTCCACACAAGCTTACTACAGGTTGCTGAGATTAACTCCAAGTATCTCTGAGCTCACATTAAGATGCCTGCTGCATAGGACCAGAGGGGGGAAAACAAACAGCGCCGTTGATGAAACCCAGTCAAGATGTAAAAGCTGCACCTGTGCCAGTTCTCTTATACCGATAACCCAAAAAGGAAAACTGCAGCTCAGCCAGACTTTCTGCTTAGGTTACATACTTGATGAAGGCAGGAAATTAAACTTTTTTGCCCATTGAATACGCTGGCTTATGGTTTCCAAAAGTCAACAGCTAATTCAGAGTGACACGGCTGAACCCAACATTTTAAGAATTGTATCGGTTCAGTGCCATAAGGAAAGGTATTGTCTTCAGTAACATGTCAGTCTAAAGCAATAAAAGCTGGTCACCTATACCATCCACAGATCACTGCAGCTCTGCATGTTGTCACATTCCTATCATGTCAACAAGCTGTTAAGATAAACTGTAACGCGGCTGGTTATGTGGTTTGACATCTGATGTTTGTGCTTCACGGTGCAAAGTGTAGATGACAGTTTACCTCGGCAGGTGTAAAGATAGCACAGAGTTTCCCCTGATGTTCACTGAGCCCCGCTGCACCAAGAAAAGAGACGTCACTGTGAGGACAACGCAACAAAAAAGTTATTTTTATAAAACTGTCACTATATCCTGACAGTAGTACATGAAACAGGTAACCTGAAAATAAAATGATGTGTCCTCCGGTGTCCTCCGGTGCTCCTAACGGCATCTGCGAGACACAGACCGGAGGAAAACAAGCAGTCAGAGCTGATCTGGAGTCTGCTTGTTGCCTACTGAAGCTTTAAGTAAACAAAATAGAAATGTTGCAATCAGGAGGGTCACAAGAAGGCCACACAGTGACCCCACCCACCACTGCTGCAGCACTATTATTACAGAGGAGCCCCTGTAAGGACGCACGGTAGACCCCGTCACTCACATCCTGCCATAACAGACACACCTATACTTGAAAGTAAAACAAGCCACACAATCACAAACACACACTCACACATAACTGTTTATGAGTCAGTCTTGTGACCCTTTAACAATGAGGCCTCGACATAGACCACTATGGTGATGCAGACAGCTGCTCTGACACTCTCACATACTAGGGCTGTGTGTTGGCAAGAATCCGGCAATACAATACGTATCATGATACGTGATATATTGCGATATTGTAAGCAAGGTGATGTATTGCTAATTGTTTTTAGTTTAATTTTAGGAAAAATATCATGGTATAAAGAACACACCAGAAATACACCATTTTAGACTTTTAGGCAAAAATAACACATTTGTACTGCATGCACAAAACTGCATGGGATTATTATCCTAAAGTGGGCATGTCTGTAAAGGGGAGACTCGTGGGTACCCATAGAACCCATTTACATTCACATATCTTGAGGTCAGAGGTCAAAGGACCCCTTTGGAAATGGCCACGACAGTTTTTCCTCACCAAAATTTAGCGTAACTTTGCAGTGTTATTTAACCTCCTTTGCAACAAGCCAGTATAACATGGTTGATACTGATGGATTCCTTAGATTTTCTAGTTTCACATGATTCACTCTAGCTTTAAACTGAGCCTGCTACAACCTCTGAAAGATCGAATAGCGGCTGGGCTTGACGGCGGGCCATCGGATTTTTAAGAGTATAATTAAAATCAATACAGTGTTTTGGAGAATCGATACAGTACAGTACAACATAATATTGCGATACTCGTGTGTGCCGATTTTCTTACACCCCCTATCACATCCATGCACACAGATGAAGGTGTGTCTTTACCCCACAGGTTTCCCCCAGTGAAGGCAGAGGGAGCCAAAATCCCACCGAGTGGCAGCAACACAAACACAGAAACAAAATGATGAGAAAGCCCGCGGTGTCGTTTGTCCTCGTCTCTCGTAGACTGAACAGCTGACACCTCTGCAATCACGACGCTGCAGCGGCAACACTGATGCCAAAACTGCTTTGATCAACAGAAATCTCCAAAAGTGGATAAGCAGAGTGGCATTCTCAGTGGCAGCAGAGATCCTGAACGCTAAGCAGAAAAAAAGAATAACAATTACAGAGGGAAGGCAAATTGGATGTGATGATGATACTAATAGAGCTGAAACGATCAGACGACTAGTCGAGTAGTCGATCGACAGAAAAATAATAAATAATTATTCATGCAAAAATGTTAGAAAATGCTTTCAGCCTCTCAGATATGGACATGACCTGCTTTTCTCTGTTTTCTATCATATTAAAGTGAATATATCTGTGTACTGACAAGACATTTAAAGACAGCCCCTTGGACTTTGACAAACTGGGACGGACATTTTCCACTATTTTCTGATATTTTACAGACCAAACAATTAATCAAAAAAGAATCTACAGATTGATCAACAATGAAAATAATCGTTATTTGCAACCCTCAATAATAAATACCAAACTCCAGTGAAAAAGGGGCAGAGACATTAAGATTTGGTTTTGAAGAAATTGTTTTTATCCAAAATGCCTTTTAGTTAGTACCATGCACTACCCATGAAACTACACTGGAGCTGCAACTCGTGATCATGTTCATTAGCGATTAATCCGCCCATTATTTTCTCAATTAAGTGTGTGAGCTATAAAATATCAGAAAATAGTGCAAAATATCTGTTGATTTTCCAAAACCCAAGATGATGTTTCCAAATTGCTTGTTTTATTTTTTTGTAGCAGTCTTAAACCAAAAAGATATTCAATTCAATTTGTTGTCTGTCGATCAACTAATTGATCAATTGTCTCGTCTCTACACTACACAAGGAAATAAAACCCCAAACCTTGTGGTGCTGGTGCCATTATCTTAACCAAAGAGGTGCACAAAAAAACAGCAGAAATCACACATCATAACTGAATATCAATGTAATTAATATCCTGTAAAAACATCAGAGCCAAATAATTTCCCTGGAAAATATATAGGGGAAATACTAGATGCAATTCTATATAAAAGAGCTCCACCAACTCAGTCATGACTCAGCAAAAACATATGAACAAGTTTGAAAAAATGGGCACGACAAGTCTTCAATTAGTTTATGTCCAATAAGCTATTAATAAGTATAATCAGTTTGCAATTAGGTAAACAGCAAATGTTGACTTTTGAGGAGCTGGAAGCAGTAAATATTTGGCATGTTTTGCGAGATAAATGAAACTATGAATCTATTATTCCCAGAGATGTCAAACATCACATTTTTATGATTTCACGGACTGACTAAAAGCTGAGTCACTGTTGTGTCACATGAATCAGTGCTGGTAGAATAGCATGTACTCAGATATGACGTCTCAGGCCCTGCTGACTCCCTGCCAGGAGCCACGGTGAGGGTGGTAATGCGGGTTATTGTCACAGCTCCGGTGCAAACGTGTTGCTTCGTGCCTGCAGCTCATCAAAAACCGAGCACTCTTCTGGTTCAGCAGCCGCCTCAATTACGGCAGCATCACCCCCCGGCTCCGCCGTCCCTCCATCCATCCCTCCATCCATCCATCCAGTCTGGGTGTAATTCATCGGGGCTGGGTGGCCTCCATTAGCGCTCCTCCGCAGGGACAGGACAGCCTCTAAAGCACAGCACTCAGGGAGCGCACTGGGGCCCCGCACTTTACCCTAACAGCTTCATCAAGTCTGCATCCCTTGAGCCAGACACACACTCCCACCAAACACACACGTAGAAACACACACACACACACACACAACCTCTGGAGGGCCCAATTAGCAGCCATCACCTGTAATTCAATAACAACACTCCCTTTCTTCCAGCCTCTCCAGCTCCCTCTTTCACTCGACCGTGAGTTCGCTTGCATGATTTAAAAAAGGACGACTCCTAATGTTGTCCTGCATCAACAAACAAATCTAAATCTGCACTGACAGTTTATTAAGGGATCTGAATGGATTTTTGTTTTGCAAGCAAGAGGTGTCATCCACCTCCTCCCTTTTTTTTTTTTTTACAAAGCCTCATATATCTGGCTCCGTGCACTAGTCCACATCCAGCCCACAGGACACAGGATGGAGGAGAGATACAAAGAGAGAAACAACATCTCTACTGAGCTTCTAATTAAATCCTCTGTTCCATTTCACTGTGTTCGCTCGCCATCCGTCCTGCACCTCATCATGTCCAACTATGAAACATCACAATAAATAAAGAGGAACGGGTCTACAGAACGTCAACAGAACCACAGTATAGCGGTGCATCGGTTACATTGTTAGCTGACAGGTCCACACATTCAGAGGGAACATTCATTCAAAGCTGAATAGCAGCACTGCCCAGGAGGAGACCAATCAGGAACCAGTGCAACTGACTGCTTATTTTCATTATCGATTCATTCATAGATTATCTTCTTGATTAATCAATTTATTGTCTGGGCTATAAAACATCAGAAATTAGTGACAAAATGATCATTTAATTTCCCTGAGCCCAAGTTGACATCTTCAAAATGTTTCATTTGATCAACAATCCAAAAAAGAAGTTTAATTCAAAATGATATAAAGCCCAGAAAATGTTCACATTTAAGAAGCTGGAACTATCAAATAATCAGTTAATTACCTAAAGAGTTTCCAATAAATTGTCAATTGACTAAACAATTCATTGTTTCAGTTCTAATTAACTGCAAAATGAACCTGGAACAACATGATGGCAAACCCGTCACTTGAAGTTGAGAGAGATGAAACTTGATACAGATATCCTCTGACACGTCGGAGTGACAACCTGCCGACAACCAACCACGTTCATTTAATTCCCTTTTGGGGGAAACAGAACCACAGAATTGTTTTTTCTACTCCAACTCAGCTGCATAAAAGTAATCAGCTGAACATCGTGGTCAACGGCTTCTCAATTCCCCCGTGATATGACTTCAACAAGCTACTAGGACTTGGATGAGAAAGCACGGAAACAACACATCCCTACAGAAATGAACTGCTTTGTTGTGCACCAGTATAGTGGCGATGGGAGGAATCGCTGTCCAATCAGAGTTAAGGCCCAGACAAACCAAGCAGACGCAGTCTAGTCTACCGTCGGCTCGTCTGCCAATGTCGGAGGATTTCTTCGGTCGATTTGGCGTGATGAATCGGCAGCGGAGCTCGTCGGTGAGAGATATCACTCTGATTGGCTGTTCAGCTTCAGCGAATCAGTTCACAAGAAGAGAGACAAAAGTGAGGAAAGAAAGCTGACGAGTAAAGTCAAGAGGACACACAGAAGACTCTTCTCATTTTTCATCTTCATCTCATCTGATCGTTCCAACACACGAATATTTTCACGACATGAACATCTGGAATGAAGCTAAGCTAAGTGATGAGTGAGAGTGGCGTGAAAATGGTCGGCAGACGACGCTTTGTTTCATATACGTATCATAACAACGGCTTGTATATCCGCTTTCCTCGGTCTTCCGGTTTCCCCTTTTTGAATGACGAATACAGATTACCGCCGCCTGCTAATAGGGAGAGTTCATTTTAAAAGGCGATATGATGCGATGCAGCAGTCGGCCTTCATCACCACTAGTTTCTTTTTGACGTTGGCTTGGTGTGTCTGGGCCTTTACATTACCAACCTAGGCAAGACAGAGCCTGTCACTTTGCATCCATAAGTGTGAACAGGAGATTAGTAAGGACCGACTTTTCCCAAAAATACGTTGCAACAACCCCCAGAGAGGGGGCGTGGCTGATTTCAACCAAAGGCAGGTGAATAAATATAGACTTCTAGCCAGCTAGTTCTTTAACGGTGAGGTGATTAAGTCTCTTTACTTAGTGCAACATGCTGCATATGTTCAGTTCTGTCCACTTTCATTTGCTGCTTCAAGAAAGAATACAAACATTTCTTCGACATTTCATCAAATCTTGCAATTTCTGAGTGACTCTTCTCATTTGATTCAGATCATAATCTGAGAGCAGGTAGCTACGGTGTAAAAGAGGAGAATAAATCCTTCTGCTGTGCTTCTAATCAAACTTTCTATTCTACTCCCACCTGTCCTGCTGCTGCTGGACCCACTGAGGTCTCTGGGGTGTCTTTAGAGAGTCCAGGCTCCTCCTAACCCACCTGTCCACCGCTCATGATTTATGTCTCCTGAGACCACTGGGGCTGCTGTGAGGTCGCTCCTACTGTAGGTTTTACATTTGACGTTTTTTTTTTTTTAAACTTTATTCAAAAATCCTAAAATTCTTTGGTTTTATACAGATTTGGTTTGTTAAAGTCATAAAATGTGAAATCAGCATAAATAACCCGCAGTGGTTCTCTCAGTTATTTTAATCCATAATGTCCCTATGAAAATAATCTGCTTCCTGTGAAGAGGCATTTGAGCATAAAAAGCTCTAATAGGAACATGCCATGGTACATGCCTAGAGAAACATTTTCCATTACTATATACTGCAGAACTTTAGTAAGCATGCAGTGCTATTTGAGATTAAAAAACCTGTTCCAGCAGTGTGCCGGTCACAGAACAGACTGCAGAAATCTAACCAAGTCAGTAGCATTGAGTCTTAGAACCTCAGTATCAGTAATCACAACAATTCACACTTGTTTCCAAGAAGTGAATTAACTTGAATGTTCTTAAATCAAGTTTCAATTATTTACATTTAATGCACATTTATTCAACATCCCTTTAAAAGGTGATGCACCAGTATTAGATATAGGTATCTATTCAAATAGTAAATTTAAGTTTTCTATTCAATTCAATTCATCTAAAATCTATAAAAAGTCATGAAAAACACCTAAAAGGACATCTTCAGAGCTTCAACTAACAGCCCAAAAGTCAGAAATATTCTGCTGTTCTGGATACTATCTGGATACTAGGGAAAAAAGTCCAATGCTCTGGCACCTCCAGAACATGACAAGATAAGACAGAGAAAAGCAGAACATCCTCACAATTTAGCAGCTAGAACTAGAAAATGTTTAGGATTTATTTTACTTGAAAAATTATAATGAATTGATCAATTATTCAAGGTTTTTAACTCTGTTTGATTCTATGACTGAATGACACACATGGCTTTTTACTAAGATGAAGAACAATATTTCAGTACAGGGACAAACACAGAGGTCATTATCTAATGTTAAGCTGGGCTTTAACTTCGTACTGTTTTCTACTATTTATCCCTTTCATTATTTCGCTCCTTCTCTCCTCTCAGTTCTTTTCCTTTCTGCTTTCCCTACGCCTGTTTCTTTTTGGTTTACCTTTGAGAAGTGTCCTAATTTTTAATGGAAGCGAATAAAAGTGAGTAGCCTATCACAGGCGAGCGGCACTCCACTTCAATGACCGACGTGCACGGGATTACGGCTCGATTTAGTACGGCATCCGTGGCTGTGGCTCGGCGTAGTGCCCGGAGGCAGGCGGCAGCTTTGGGCTGCGTTTTCACTGATTTCCCTCTGAGCTGGAAGGAGCCGGAGGCCTCTGTTCTGCTTCTCAGGCGGCAGGAGAAAAAAAGAGAATGGAGGATGTGCAGGATATGCAAATTGCACCACCACCAAAGGAGAGAGGGGAGAAGAGTTTCCCACCGGCTGAGTGAGAAAGAGTCCCCCCCCCCCCCTCCCAGACACACAGGACTTTGAATGGGACTCTTTCTTTAGACACACACTGGCCTGCATGCACACATAACCCACACGATCACACAATCACACAAACATATAAACTCATTAAGCAAACACACACTCAAATATGTAAGTTTTAACACACACATGTGCGTGGTGTGAGGCGGGATGCTGGTCAGCAGCAGCAGCAGAATAAACTGGGTCCCTTCTCCACAGGTTGGCTTTCACAGCTCAGCCCCGGTTAGCACCACACAGTGTAGATTAAAGTTTTAGCTGTTAGCTGCTCGGGGAGCCTCTTGAATACATGAATATTCAGGTGGGTGAATGGAGAACGATGAAAGGCAACAGCAAAGCAGGTTACTTGTGGAAATGGGTAAGGCCACCTTTAAGAAAAGTGCTAATACGAGTTTGGCAGTTCCTCTGAGATTTTATGCTCCAGCGGCGCCGGAGGTAAATTTCAGTTCTGGTTCCACATTTTGGTTTTGTTTTGAGCGTAGGCGGCAGTGAGCAAAACTGTCTTCATGACATCAATTTTAAACGGCATTGTAAGTTCAGAGGAGGATTTGGCTTTACTGTAATATTATTTAAATTTAACAGTAAGTGGATCTTTTTCTACCGCTCTTCTTCTGAAGGCACAGCAGCTTTAAACTTACTAAATTCATTCATTGATTTATAGAAACAAATGGGCGGTGTTTTTTTCTCAAATCATCACCATTAGTACTCTTCTGTGATTTGACAATATGGTGAATATGTATGGCAAGCCATTTTAACATTTAATAGCTAGACGGGATATTCATTAGAGATATCTGCATCATCATGTTGCCTAGTCAGAACTCTAATTCAAGATATCCCTAATTCTATTTGGACTAAACTCTAATTTTAGATATCCGTAATTACATTTTGACTAGTACGATTCAAACTACTTTTGCCATTCACTGAATTATGACTAGTCGTAATTCCAGTTTCACATATCTTTAATTCCCCTCAATTGTAGATATCTACATTGTCCATTTCAGATATCTAAAATTAAAAATAAAGTCAGAATGACGTTGTATATATCTCTAACTGGAGTTATGGATAGTCTAAATGTAATTACAGATATCTAGAATTAGAGTTGTGACGGGGCGAAATGATGTTGCAGATATCTGTAATTCCGTCAGAAGCCTGGCGTATGGGTTTATAAAGTGTGTCTGGAGACAAAGCTCTCGTTGCCCACAGATTCCTCAATGATGAGCTTGTTCTATTTCATGTCATTTTCTAACTATCTGATCCACAGCGGTCCCCAACCACTCGTGTCACAGCCGGCTGCACATAGAGACCGATATTAAGCATCCAGCTCGGACGACTAAAGGCTGGTTTTGATTAAAATGAGGTTGTAGCTCGTTGTCTACCTCACTACGGTTAGAAAGAGCCCTCATTGGTGTTTTAACTATGTTTCTCTAATGAGTTATTGATCCGGAAAGTTTGAATCTGTGAATCTTTCCAACTTTCCCGAACTATCCCAAGTTAGCAAAAGCTTCTGCTGACACTGTTCAGATGATTTGCTGGGCCGATATCCAATGGGAGGCCTTGATGAGCAACGTCATGACAACAACTCTGACTAGTCATAATGAGGTTTGAGATATCTGTAGCTGTTATTTAGGATAGTCAGAACTGAATTACAAATATCTTTAACTGTCGTTGTGACTAGTCACAATGTAGTTGTGGATATCTCTAATGTTAATTCCAGATAGTCAAGCTTAGCTATTAAACGTTAAAATGGCTTGCCATAGAATATGTTGATGTGTGACAAGACCCATTTGTGCAGCCTGGGCACAGAGCAAGTGTTGGATAATAATGTTCTCAAGGTCCACCTGCCTTAAAGTTTTACTGCAGTTCTACTCTTGCACACTTGACATTATTAAGGTGGCGTTTAGCCCTAAATTGATTTAGGTGTGCACGGACTGGCACTTGAGGACTGGGGTGACTGATGATGAACATCAGGGTTCCCCCTCTTTTCTAGAGGTCATTTTCTAGGACTTTTCCAGAACATTTTCAGTGCTGATCTGGCTGGTATGACAGACGGGGATCACGCCATACACTAATATGTTCCTCTCTGTGGAAGTCTGATTTAAAAGACGTGCAGCCTGTGGCTAAATCATCTCTTACGTGCTTAGAAATGATGGCAAATTAATCATAGAATAAAAATATAATAATAAAAGCTACCACAGTTTACCAACCAGCAGTGACTAATATTTACATTTGAAGGATTATGTAACTTTACATTATTCAGAGTTTCAGCCTGTAATGTCATCCAACCTGCATGTGCTCCATGTGACATGCCTTGGGCGTGTGTTCACAGCGTTTCCACAAAATATCACCTTAATACTCTCTTCCAGAAAACGTTAATATGATCCTGAACATAACTTAGCCCTTTCAGATGCCAATGTTATCAGTTCCGGGGAGCTCTGATAGATAGCCTAGCTCAGGGGTCTGCAACCTGCAGCTCTTCAGCTCCTCTCCAGAGGCTCCCTGTGGATTTTTAAAAATGGAAATGAATAACTGTTTGTTTACATTTTCATTTTTATTTATCATTGTTGTAGGTCTATGGTACGACGGTACGACGGAGTATTAGGGCCACTGTGAGGAAAAAAAAAAAATCTGAGATTTAGAGAATAAAATCATAATATTACAAGAAAAAAAGGCATAATATTATAAAGTAGTAATTTTACGTGCTATTTTCTTTTTTTCTCGTAAAGTTATGACTTTATTCTCGGAATATTACGATTTTTTGTTATGATTTCCATGTGTAGTTTTGTGTAATCTTTACACAGCACACAGAGAAAACACTGAAACTCTACTGAGCATCTTCTCGGCACATGTGGCTCATGTGCTTTCTGTTGTAACACAGCTCCAGGGCTGCTCCATTGACCTCTGACCTCTCTGTGGAGGACTGGGAGGGAGGGTGGCTCTATGAAGGAAGAGGGGGGGGGCACTATCTTCTGTTAATACAGACAACTTGTAGTTTTTGAGTTTCAAAAGCCACACTACCACGGTACCTTTCAGGTTTATTCAGACTCCTCGGTGCAGTGCAGCCTGAATGACACCATTGCTCTCAGTTTCGTATCAAATCAGAGGGCAGCGCACCGTTTCCCTTCCACCTCGACTAAAAATAGTTCTCATGTTGAGTGTTTGTGAGTAGCTGGGGCGAATCACACCTGCATGACAATAGGCACGTCTGCGCCGGCTAAAGTTTTTAGTCATTTGTCTTGATTCAGGCTACATTCTGAATATGTGAGCTATTGAAGTGACTGTGGCTGTTTTGTTCGGCAGAGCTTTAGCTGACTTTCCCAAAACACATCTGCTGGTGTACAGTCTACATCACTGCTCACTACTATGTCTCTATACTGACAAAGTCTCCCACTTTCTGCCTTTAAAATCCATCAGATAAACTCATTACTTACTCATTAATTACTCTTTTGTTACCCATAGTTATGAGTACTGAGTTGAATGACACTAAAAGTTGCCGTATTAGTGCATGATGTCTAAAATGATTCAGACTCTGACTCCTTTATTTAACTTTACAAGTCAGACACGGCCGCCGTTTAAAGCTGTATGCCTTTATTAGGCCGTATTGAGTCATCTGCCTCAACTTTCCACGCCTGATCTGTCAAGGTGCCTTTATCGGCTGACGTCATCTAATTGAAACGCAACGGCGTCAGTAGAAGCCGCTGATTTTCCCCCTAACAGGCACCATGTTAATGCATGTAAATCCAAACAAGCAGGCCTCTGTTGTTATGCAAAGCCTGGAGGAAAGTAGCAGTTTCCCACCTTGATGCACGCACACAACACACAACACACTCTCACTCTCTCTCGCTAACATGTACACACAAACACACACACACTACTCAATTAGTCACAGCAGCAGCATCAGTAGCCTGGCGGACGCACCTCCCCCTCCCTCGACCATAAAAGGCGATGGGAGGGGTTAATGCTGACTTGCTAAAGACATCCTGTAGTGCTTTGTCATTCCACAGGCCCATTTGTGCAAGGGAAACAACACACACACACACACACACACACACACACAGCCCCAGGCTCTTCAGCAAAAGGAGAAAGTAACATGAATGGCCTACGGTCATGGATCAATTAACAGCTACTGTTGACCACAACCACTTCTCAAACCCTGTGACGCTGCCCTCTCCCTAATACACAACAAAGGTTCACGTGCGCATAAATACTCCCATTACACAAAAATACACATTACTTGAAAAAAATAATAAAAATGACGAGTCCTTCATATGAAAAGTAGCTTTGGTTATTAATAGGGATGCTAATTTTGATTAGGCGGCAGGGGAAAAAATTGTTCCCACCCCTATGTGTAACTGAAGCACCTTTGGGTGACCTCAAGAAAATGGTTCATTCATACAAATACAGCAAATAAAAGGACGAAGCCACAGTGTATCACGGTCTGATTTGAAGCTCGGTTGAAGGGTCATAATTCTCATAAGATGATGCAAAACTTGTATACTCAACATGCGAGGCGTTGATAGAGCATTACGGCTTCAGCATCTACAGGTGAGAGCTGAATAAATAGCAGACACACAGAGAAAATGCTACTCATCTCATCTCATCTCATCTCATCTCATCGCATCAAACAACAGCAAGCTGATCAAAGAGCCTATCACCAAAGAGACAGGAGTGTTCCTTTAAAACACTAATTCAAAGCACTTTCATATCAACAAATGTCTGTTTCCCTGATATAACTTATAGAAAACTTCAGTCAGTGAACAGTCAAGGAGAGCTGTTTTAAACACACTTGTCTGCTGATGCGCCACTGTCACTGCCAATGCAAAAGCTCCATCTAATTTAACCAGATCTACAATTTAATTAAGTAAAGCTAGGATTATTATGATATATGAAAATTAAAAAAAATAATTCACAGAGCATCCACTCCAGAATCATATAGTTAAAGGTCACCTGTGGAGATTTTGACTCTAGTAGTGTTATGAATCTGTTTTTTTCTGTGAGTGGTCCCTGTTTTATCTTGTGCACACGTATGAGGTCGGGTGATGCGGTACACATTCCTGCCAACGGTTTCACACTATTCCACTGACCTACACGTGATGGTAACGTAACAAGATATGCAGCAAAGTGCCAGCAAAGGCACAGAAGAAGACGTCTAGCCGGTAAACATGGATCTAAACAATGCTGGATTTCAAATACTTTAAAGGGGACATATCATGAAGAACTCACTTTTTTCAGTATCTGTGCTCATACATTTGGGTATCTGGAGTTTCCTACCAACCCACAAACTGTGACATAACATGTCACATGCAGGCTCATGAGAATATAGCAACACAGTCTCACAGCAGTTCATGAAATAGTAATGAAATTTTATTTATTTAATTTGTGTACATGGAAACGAATTTCCATTTTTTTTTCGTGATGGTCAGCATGACTTTCATCAACTTATTATTTGTGCTTTTTTTCCTACAATTGTCCAGCAACACGTGATGAACGTGTCAATTTCCACTCTGGTCTTTTCATAGGCAACAAAACTATTTAGATAGCTTTAGGATAAGATAAGTGGTTTGGGTTAAAATATCTTGGGAAGTGACATAACTTCAGTAGGCCTACAGAAGTTACGTGACCAATAAATCACCTTTGACTTCTGGTTTCACATGGGACACGAACATCAGTCACCTGGGCGGAAGTCCTGTGTTTTTTTGACCCACCCATCCACCCTGACCTCCTCCCTACGCGACGCTTGCTGCTCTTTAAACTTCCTGGTTCACAATTATGTGGATTACATACAAATTGATTTTGCACTGACCATCACGTAAAAATGTGACATTTGTACACGAATCGATACATTAAATTTCGTGACTGTTTCACCAACTGCTGTGCGACTGGGCTGGATATATGGCTTGAGAACTACCTTTGCAAAGGTGCACAATATTTTTCTCACAAGCCAATCAGAGCAGACTTGGCTTTTTCAGGAGGGGGTCTTAAAGAGACAGACGCTAAAACGGAGCGTTACAGACAGACAGTATGAGAAAAAATAATATGTTTTTTGAACATTAACGCATGTAAACATGTTCTAGTAGAAACCCCAAATACACGTATGAACCTGAAAATGAACATGATATGTCCCCTTTACAAAAAATCCTCCACAGGACGGCCGGACAGATGCTGGTGAAGGCCCGGGCCCTGGCAGGCTTGGAGGTACATGAGCAGTCCAAGTCTGGGAGTAGGCCGCTGTGTTTATCCTGTCAAGGTATGTTAACACCAGGCTGCATTCCTGTAGTCCCTAAATTGCAGTGTTAGATTACAGCCCAGCTGAGAGCGTACACACATACAAACATGGAGCACTTTGAAGCAAAGGCGTTGGATGACGAAGCCGTGACCAAAGTGGCAGCGGCGAAGCAACAGGCGGCGCTCATGGAGGGGCCGACACCTGCCATTTACAGAAGAACTGCACACGGTCAACATGTGGTGGAGCTAAAAACAAGTTCATCAAGGACCTAAAATAAAAACAATTTCTCCTTCACGAGGTTGTGTCCGTATACAATTACTTTAAAAACACAGGAATAACTGTTTTATGTACTGTCCATGCTGCTACAACTCACTCTAATGTGTGGTACGCATTTAATTTAGGCATAAACAAGTACAGTAAAAGAATAGTGAAGGTTGTTGAGGGTCTCTGCAGGCCTATAGCTAGATGACACTCATCATTTACTGGCTTTTATAGCAGCATGTTTACAGTTGCTGCCTGGTGGGAAATCATCTCTGTAAAGAAGCAGAGCAAGGCCAACTGACTGTCAGCTATTAACAGCCGGCAGGCTTGGGTAAGATGTTTAGATAGGGGAGGAACAATGCCATTTGAATTTGGGTGGCACACTAAAACAGCACAGACACCTGAATATGAGTCTCCTCTCAAGCAAACTGCAGTGTGGCTCACTATGATGAGATCATAACTACAGGAAATGACTCCAAAACACAAGATTTTATGGGTATTATTAAAAGATGGATGTTAACACCTGATTGCCAGCGTTCATGCATAAAAAAAAACTACTGCAGCGAAGAGCACAGACACTGTTTTATCTTACATGAACTACATTTATTTTCTGCCTCTAACCAGCAAAAACGGCAGATTACTTAATCCGTCTGATAACGATCTGCTAATGATTTTATTAACAGTTCTGGTTCACTATAGAACAGAATTGTGCAATGTGAAACTAGGACCACAAAATAAAATGCAATGCCAACTTTGGCAATGTGGTTTGAACCCACGAAAACCAGCCGAGTTTGCCCTTCACACGTGTCGTTTAACATGCTAAACTGTTATTAACCATGTACACTACGGCTGTCAGTCGTTCTTCATATACGTTACTGTGTAATGTGCTGTAATTTGGGGACAAAGCTATGTAATGCTTTGCCTTATAATGTCCTCACACCGTATAATCCATAAGAACAATAAACAAGATGCAGCAAAACTCTCAAGTGAGGAGAGGAGAAGGGTCCCTGGGACATGAGAGTTGTTAGGAGAGCTGAAACTTAATCGATTAGTCAATTAATGTGGGAAAATAATTGGATATTTTGATTATCGACAAATTGTTTAAGTCGTTTTCTAAATATTCTCTGGTTCCTGCTTGAGGGGATTAGCTGCTTTTCTTTGTTATATATAAAATGTAATAAACTATATATGTTTAGCTTTTAGACTGTTGTTCTGGGAAAATATGACAGGGATTTTTCACTATTATCTGACATTTTATAGACAAAATAAGTAGGGCTGCCCCCTGCCCTCTTAGTCGATTGGTTGACTAATCGGTCGTTTTGGTCTCAGTCGACTAAGATTTCTTCAGTCGATTAGTCGTTTATTATGCTTTTTTTTCAACAGAAAGATTTATTTATGACACTTATGAGCACATTTCTAGGAAACATCAGATTTAAAGTGCTGCTTTTGTGTGATTCTCTACAGATCTGTCAATTAAATCAATGAATCAGTCGACCAAATCCTATGAGTGTTAGTCTACTGAGAATTTCTTTGGTCGAGGACAGCCCTAAAAATAATAAATCAATTTACTGAGAAAAAGATTAGAGTAATCTGTAAAAAAAGATGATCGTTAGGAGATTTGGCTCCATGATGACTAAAAAGCTTTAAAACGTGTAAAAAGTGACATGTAACTACAGTCACCTGAGGAACAGTTATTATCAGAAAAGGCCCCTCCACAGTCTATTTACTCACTCTCTAATACACGAATGAAAGTTTGTCCACCTTAAGATGTGTAAATGACTTCAGATTAATAGAATACAAAGTCAGTATTCAGTAGGCTTTTTGTGACAGTACAGTTGATCACATATCAGCAGCTGTGTGCCACATCATGACAGACTGGAGGTCATGGCACATTAGCACCAGGCTAATGTTTGGCAGCATCTTTTGAATCCAGTAAAAGGAGTCAGTGAGATGAGCAGGATGTGAACGAGCAGCTCGCATCATGTTGGATGAAAACTAATGAAAATAAAGAAATACACGTTTGAATGGAGTCAGGTGGAAGAGGAGACCAGCAGCAGGATGAAAGCGGTGCGCACTGAATCACAGTGCACCTTTTATTTGCCATCTTGATTGTGCGCGCCACCCGTTACACGGACACGCTCCACATTATAATCTCATTTAACGTTACGTGAGAATATGATACATGTGAATGAATATTCCCATCGAGTATGTGAGCATCTTACTGCGAGGATATCACGGGGAGATGTGTTCAAATACACCTTTATAGGTGTTGCATCACCTTGTGCGTGTATACCTGGCTGTCTCCGTGCCAGCAGCAGCAACCCCGCCTTCACTGCAGTAACCGGACTGACCGCCATTCTCCTCCCGATCACCGCTCAGGGACATTGTATAAGGAATAACCGCAACACAATAGCTGGAAAGGAGCGGATGGCCGGTGGTCGGTGCGTCCTGTACGCGCTGTTAGTGCACACACAGTGGAGGAGCAATAACGGAGGAATAAACCACCTTATGCACCGCTACGTTTAGTCCGTGCACACTCGCACAGAGCTGCACACAAACCGATCCACACGCACACAAAATATAGGCATAAAAGGGAAGATAAAAACATGCACAAGTAGGTCAGTAAGATGCGTTTCGATGAGATAAATCCCGCGAGAAATGAAGAGAGAGGAGAGCGAGCATCCATGCGAAGCTGGCACGATGGCAAACACGGTGAAAACTATACCCAAAAAAAAGAAATCATCTTCTCTACCTGCACAGGTTGACATTTGGAGCTTTTCCTGGCTCCTCAACGAGACACCGAGGCTTTAGGAAACGGTGATCAGATCCTGTTCCGGTAACCGGTGGAGAGCCGCAGGTGTTATTTCTCTTTATTTCTAGGCCATTTGTCAGCCCCGTTATCCGCGTTCAGGTAAACATGATGATGATGATGATGATGCTGATGATGATGATGCTCCTGTACGGACGCACAGAGTCACCGTCGTGTCGTCAGCAGGAGGAAGAAAAAAAAAAGGTGCTTTCCAGCCCCTCGGCTCACACACACATTGTGCCTCATAACGGTGTGAAATATATAAATATATAAATATATATATATGGGTTTACTTGTGTTATTGGCTGATGCGATGGAAGAGGGGGGGAGGACAGGTAAGACGCCGTCCAATCAGGGACTTGGGCTCTATTGTGGACATTTAAAGTTATTACAACACCTACAATCTATTTTTAATATCCTTTACTTCATAACAGGTGGACTCACACACACACACACCTATTCTGAGATCCTTTTTATAATGATATTATAGAGATAAAGTCCCTGTAGGTGATGTTGGAGGATTACTACAACTATATCACAGATACCACTGAGTAATATCAGCTCAATATAATGTCAACACTGACAACCACACACCAAAAAGTCCATATTATATAATGAAGTGACTCGAGACCTCGAATCAAAAACATTATAATGCCCCAAAAGCAGCATTTATTTCCAGCATCGCTAACGGTTTACAATCCCGAAGTTGCATGTGCAATAAACAACAGTCTAAAATGTGCAATAGGAACAACTTGCAAGACAATCAACCAGAAACCAAAGCCAAATAACAACAAAATGCGATATTAATAACGCTGCAAAGGTGCAGGTGATGAGGAAATGCATGTAGGAAGATACATTTCTACTTCAGGAGGATAAATAAATACAATGTCCACTTCTTACCTTGACTAGAGGAACATGTGGTGTAGCAGTTGTGGCAGGGAGGGCTGAAGTGGAGATCAAATAATAAACATCCCATCTCTCTGCCTTCAGTGAAGCAGCAGTGAAGCAGCAGTGAAGCTCACCAAACCTCATGCGAAAAAACACGCATTCACCGCCAACAGCACGACAGCCCATCCGGCCGTCACAACAAACCGATAAAGTTGCATTATTTTGAACGGGAGGGAGAAACGGCACCGTCCGGGGGCCGAGAGAGCAGCAAGTTAGCGTGAAACTAACCCCGCAACAACTAACCCCGCAACAACCTCGCCCTAAAAGCCATCCAGTGAAGTCCAGACTGCGCTGAACGGGCCACGTTGTTCTGTGAACGCCCCGCAACCTGCCAGAAAGTGTTGCTGCGGTGGGAAAAGTGGCAGAAAAGTGCAGAAACAAAGAGGAGAAAAGTGAAGTAAAAGTACTAATAACACAGACAACAATGAAGCGCTCCTCTGGTTATTAGGAGAGCCGGATAACGGTCCGGCGTGTGCACCGCTAGGCGGAGAGCGAGCAGCCAGCCAGGTATAACGGTACACCACCACACCGGGACATGAACACACTAATACTCCTCAAAAAGTCCCCGAAACGTGGTTCAACTCACTCCCAGAGAGTCCCCAGAAGGAGTTGACCGGGTTAAAGCTCCTGGTTAGCCCGCCCGGCCCGGCCCGGCTCGGTACTGGGGGAGTTAGGACTTACCGCTGCTCCTCTTCGGGTTCGCCTGTTTTCTGCGCTTACACCTGGGGCCATCCGCCATGATCCTCTCGCTGAGTCTGAAGCGCAGCCGCTCGAGTCACCTCCTCCTCCTCCTCCTCCTGTCCCCCCCCCCCACACACACACACCTCCTCTTCCTCACCCCCTCCCTCCCCTGTCCGCTTTACGACATCACCTTCCCCCCGCAGAAAACACCTGGTTTGCGACACACTGAACGCTTTTACGGCATCACCTTCTCGAACACCTCAGCACATGGCCCCTCCTACTGGCCACATAAGGGTGGGTGTTCTCTGGAAGGGGTTTCCAAACGGTGGTCCTACCGCTCTGTGAGGGTCGTCCCGACTCTCACTGACGCCGCTCCTCCTTCCTGACTGCTGAAAGAAGAGAGAGATATAACATATAATATATAAGGAGAGGTGTTTCTCCACAGGTGGAAGTGTAGAGATGTGTCCATAGAGTAGAGCTGGAGGGAATTTAAAGTGTCAGCATTCACATTATACACTGTAAAAAACACACCGTTAAAAGTAAAAATCCTGAAATTATGACAGAGCAGGCTATTAGGGCCACATTGAGGAGAATATTTTTTTCGAGAATAAAGTCATAATATTACGAGAATAAAGTCATAACTTTCTGAGAAAAAAAAGTCGGAATATTATGAGAATAAAGTCGTAATTTTATGAGAATAAATTTATACTATAATATTACAATAATAAAGTCACAACATTACAAGAATAAAGTCATAATTTAAGAAGAATAAAGTCATACTATTTCAAGAAAAAAGTCTTAATATTACGAGAATAAAGTCATAACTTTATGAGAAAATAGTTGTAATATTGCGAGAATAAAGTCATAACTTTATGAGAAAAATAGTCGTAATATTATGAGAATAAAGTCATACCATTTCAAGAAAAATAGTTGTAATATTACGAGAATAAAATCATAACTTTATGAGAAAAAAAGTCGGAATATTACGAAAAAAAGACGTAATATTACAAGAATAAAGTCGTAATGTTACGAGAATAGAGTCATAACTTTAGTGGTGGTTAGAACTTCATAAGATGCTCCACGTTCCTCATTTTCCCACAGGTGTCACGCTGCACTATTTCCCCTCTAAAATAACATGTAAAGTTACTAATTTATAATACGACTTTTGTTCTCGTAAACTTTATTCTCAAAATCTTTTTTTCCTCAATGTGGCCCTAATACTCTGTTGTATGAAATGAAAGTGCTATGTAAATAAGTATATATTATAAGCAAAATGTACTTGAAGAATCAAAAGTAGCCTATCAACCCCCTGAGACCCGCAGGCCAACTTTACTGTCTTTCACAGGCTGTAGCAGGTTCAGTTTTAGAGCTAGGGCAAAGATATTATAGGAAACTAGGAAACCTGAGGAAGTCATTGGTAACAACATGTCATGTTAGCTTGTTGGGAAGGAGGTTAAATGACGCTACAAATTAGGCTACATTTTGACGTGGAAAAACTGGCATGGCCATTTTCAAAGGGGTCCCTTGACCTATGAATGTAGGTACCCACGAGTCTCTCCTTTACAGACATGCCCACTTTATAATAATCACATGCAGTTTGGGGCATAAACCATGCAGTTGCAGTATAAATGTGTAATTTTCTTGGTTTCTTGTTGTCTTAATGGTATTTTAGAGGAATTTGGGGATTTTGTTTGAGTATTTGTATCAATTATCGAGAGGTAAAAAAAATGGTTCAATTTAGCACCAAATCTGTGTAACAAATGGGATCAACCCAAAAATGGCTGCAACAACTTATGAGACATAATAGAGCATGGGGATGACCATCACAAACTTATATCATTCTACGCTCTTACACCCTTTCACAATTTATTTTAATTTATTAATTATTTTTACAATACCGCCCTCGGAGCAGCGGGGGTGGTATTGCATTCGCTTTACCGCACTGTTGTGACGAAAAGAGAACTGAGCCGGAAGGCAAAGCTCTCGATCTACCGGTCAATCTTCGTTCCTACTCTCACCTATGGTCATGAGGGCTGGGTCATGACCGAAAGAACGAGGTCGCGGGTACAAGCGGCCGAAATGGGTTTCCTCAGGAGGGTGGCTGGCGTCTCCCTTAGAGATAGGGTAAGAAGCTCAGTCATCCGTGAGGGACTCGGAGTAGAGCCGTTGCTCCTTTGCGTCGAAAGGAGCCAGTTGAGGTGGTTCGGGCATCTAGTAAGGATGCCCCCTGGGCGTCTCCCTTGGGAGGTGTTCCAGGCACGACCAGCTGGGAGGAGACCACGGGGAAGACCCAGGACTAGGTGGAGAGATTATATCTCCACTCTGGCCTGGGAACACCTCGGGATCCCCAGTCAGAGCTGGTTAATGTGGCCCGGGAAAGGGAAGTTTGGGGTCCCCTGCTGGAGCTGCTGCCCCCGCGACCCGAACCCGGATAAGCGGTTGAAGATGGATGGATGGATTATTTTTTTTATTCTTATTTATGACTAACAACTTGAATCTCAGTGTTGAGCTGCATCTCAAATTAATCTTCAGGTACCCAGCTTTCAGATGAAGTACACCACTTCTATGTGGCATAGGGGGACCGGAGGGTCGACAGTTCAAGTCCCAGCCCGGATCAAGTACGGAGTGCGGACTGGTAGCTGGAGAGGTGCCAGTTTGCCTCATGGGCACTGCCGAGATGCCCTTGGCAAGGCACAACCCCCTAAAACTGCTCCCCAGGCACTGTAGCTGCTCACTGCTCCTGATGAGTTGGGATGGGTTAAATGTAGAGACTAAATTTGACTATTTCGCTATGTACAATGTGTTACAATAAAATTGGATTCACATTTGCATATACTGTTGACCTGCTGTCTCCCCCTAAAGACCCCCTGTACCCCCCTAAAATAGACAAAGATGTGTCTATTGTGGGTCTCAGAGGGTTAACGCAGAAAAACGGTCCTTGTGAATGTTACACTATTATTGGATTATTATGAGTCATGAGTGTGCAAGTAGCATTTTATTGTTGTAGTTGGTTAAGATGGACCTAATTTGAACCATTATGAGCTAATCTGAAATAAAAAGTACAATATTTCTTTCTGAAATGTAGTATAAAGTAGTCTGAAATAGAAATACTCAAATACAAGTACCTCAAAATGTGTGCTTGATTACAGTGCTTGAGTAAATGTACTTAGTTACATTCCACCACTTGTTTATCTGAAACCTGAACCGTAGAACTGAAGCTCAAAATAAACTGTAACAAACAAAGTGGCAGTGGTAGAAGAAGTATTCTGATCCTTTACTTAACTAAATAAAGTAGCCTAAAACCACACTGTAAAAACACTCCATTAGAAATAAAGGTTTTGCATTCAAAATGTTGTTTGTATAGGTACTGAAGTATTAATAATATATTAAAAGTATCAAAAGTGAAATGAGTCATCATGCAGATTGCCCCTCTTCAGAGTGGATTATGATTATTATTATTATCATTACAGATACAGTATTGCGTATACTGCTCATCATCATCAAATCATATTTTAGAACTGATTATATCCAATGTTTTGTGTGTAAAACCTTATTCTGCAAAATAACTATAGTTGTCAAACTATAGTTGTTAAACGTGGTAGACTAAAAAGTACATTGTTTATTCATTAAGTATGAAATTGCAGAAAACGTCAAGTACAATTTTCATGTACTTGCAATGTACTTAAGTACAGCATTTGAGTAAATGTACTTAATTACTTCCTATCACTACAAACTGACCAAGGGGTCAAGTGCATAATCCAGAGTACACCCCACTACTGGTCAATTGCTCCATTTAATGTTTTGTATGTGAAAATAGGCAGCCAAATAAACAACAAAATATGATAGAGAAGTCTTTGTTACAAGATATAATCTGGAAAACATCTAGTGGGAATCTCTTGAGCCTGACTTGGGCCGATTTGTGACGGCTCAGCACATCCAGGCCTGGACCTGAAAAAGCAAGCATGTTACGCTTTTATGTCTTTACCTCTCTGGTCTTTGGTTTTACTCGTGGTCTGAAACAGGCAGACATCACCAAACAGGCTAGTAAGAGAAGCAGTGGTGGAAAATAACAAAGTACATTTACTCAATTACTGTATACTTAAGTACAATGTTGAGAAACTTGTACTTTACTTGAGTACTATTTCCATTTTGTGCTACTTTATATTTCCACTCCATACATCTCAGAGGGAACTATTATACTTTCTACTCCACTACATTTATTTGACAACTTTAGTTACTTTTAAAATGAAGATTTGGCTTCTGACGTCTTACAAACAGCAGTGTGTTGTAGGGGTGACATTTAAGATGTTTATGACTTGTTAACATCTCCATTAAATATAGATTTTTGTCCCTCTAAACTTCTCACATGGTTTCTTCTCAGTAAATGTTCAAATGATCCAATATCTCGCCAAAAATAAAAAATTAGAGAAAAAGTCCAAAATATTAAAACAGATTAGAGACCCTGTATATAAAACTGTATAAAGTAGTTTGAACTAGCTGCACCTCCAGCAGCTAAAACAGTAACATACTGCTTACACAGTGATACTTCAGTATTAATAATTTAATGATGTCATATATAATAATATATCAGTCAGAGGGTCCACACCAGTACTTTCATTTTAATACTTTAAAGGTCCCATATTGTAAAAAGTAAGATTGTCATGTCTTTTATATTATAAAGCAGGTTTAAGTGCTTTATAAATACTGTAAAAGTATCGAAGCGCTCAATATACGGAGCAATACACACAGCCCGTATTCAGAAATTGTGCATTTGAAACAAGCCGTTATGATTTCTGTCCATTTGTGATGTCACAAATCTACAATATTTAGACCATTGCACGGTTTTAAACATAAACATTCTAAATGTGTCCCAGTTTATTCCTGGTTGCAGTGTATGTAAATGACATCAGCTGACAGGAAGTAAACATGGACCCAAACTGTTGCCAGGCAACACAATTGTGTTGCAATTCCGTTGAAATGCACTAAAACGGAGCGTTTCAGACAGAGGGTAAATACAGGTATATTAAAGCAGACAGTTCGAGGAAAATAAAGTTTTTTCTGAACATTACAGCATGTAAACATGTTCTAGTAGAAACACAAAATACAAGTATGAACCTGAAAATGAGCATGATATGGGACCTTTAACTACACTTTGCTGCTAATACCTATGTACTTTTACTATAGGATTTTTCATGCAGGACTTTTACTTGTAATGGAGTATTGTTACATTGCTGTAAGTCATTATAGTCATATGCAAAAGATGAGTAGTTCTTAATGTTTTATTTACACCTGTTGCTTTAGGGACATGCTGAAAAAGGAAATCTTTTATACAGTTAAAACTGCAATTATTGGAATTGGGCAACGCTAATTTAGTTGAGGCTTTAGTTGAGTTCATTAAAAACACTTAATTTGCAAAGCTGCAAATGAAAAAAAAAATAGCTCAAAATATTCTACAACAACACATTGTATTGTGGAGTATTAACAGCTATTTACTGGTAACTTCTGTAATTTGAATGGAATACACGATAAAGTTGTAAACTACATTACAAGTAATTGTTGTTTTTTTCTATAAAAAATACAACAAAAACCTGTAAAAGGTTTCCTGTAATATACTGTAATTATTTTTACAGTAATTAACAGCTAATTTACAATAATTTATTGGCAACTTTTTTGCCAGGTATTTACTGTAAATTCTACAGTCAATTATTTACAGTGTTGGTACTTTTACTTACAGCTTCAGTAAGCAACAATGTTTTGGCATCATTTGGCAAAAATTCCATAATAACCTTTCAGCATATTGTAATTCAAGTGTTCTGAGAGAAAACTAGACTTCTGCTCCTCCTCATGGCTCTGTTTTCAGGCTTTAAAAAATCTAGCCCGTGACAGAAGACTTTGGCCAATCACAGGTCATTTCAGAGAGAGAGCATTCCTATTGGCTGTGCTCCGGTCATGTGAGCAGTGCTTGGTATTTCCCAAGAGATTTCAACATGGCTGCTGGGTCACAAACTTTCTAATTTTACTGCTAAACCGTGCACTACAAGATGATTCTGAAAAGGAGGAGAGAAATAGGCATTACAGTAACAGAATATTGATTCATATTTGATCAGTGCTGCCTAGTTTGACCATTTGGTTGGAGTTAGCGAGTGATTGACAGCTGGCTCTCATACACGGTTGCTGGACAGCAGATCTCAGATCAGCTCTGACTGCTTGTTTTCCTCTGGTCTGTGAAATCTTGCAGATGCCGTCAGGAGCACCGGAGGACATCGGAGGATGCAGAGGCACATGATTTTTTTCAGGTCACCTGTTTCATGTACTGCTGTCACTGTATCGCGACTGTTTTATAAAAATAACTTTTTTTTTTAAATCGTATTTGCTCCACTTTCGCCTACTTCAGCTTTAAGTAAAGGATCTGAGTATTTCTTCCACCACTGAAGAGAGAGCAAACTTAGGGATCAGGTAACCGGGCAGAAGTCCAACAAAGGGAAGGGTTCAATCAGGCAGGGAGAGATGAAGGTTGCACATCAGACGATATGGTGGAAAATTAACGGCAGTGGGGCGGTATATACGCTGCACAGCTAATGGGGAAGTGGGAGCAGGTGTGCAGGTAGGCGTGGGAGGTCAGGTGAGGGAGAATAGAGGGACCACAGGGGTTACTGTAGGGCATGAAGAAGTGGCAGGATCTGAAATGACAGGAGGGTTAGTGTACGGCAGAGCAGATGTGGAAGATGTGGCACGATAGATTCAGGTGGACATATGGCACATTCAGCATGATAGAAAATGAAGTATGATTCTGCAGATTAATCCATTTTCATCCATGATTTTGCCAGCAAAGTTGTGTTGCCAGAATAATTTCCTTTCCTCAGACACACAAAAGAAAGTGTAGCTTCTTGTCCCAAAGATGTTGGATGTTGGATGTTTCACCTGTTCAATAATTCTCAATGATCAATCTCCGTTTGCACTGGAAGAAAAGTCTCCTCTTCATGTTTTGTAAAAGTTTCCCATATTTTCTGCCAAATATAATCCTTTGCAAAGTAAAATGTATCATAGAGGCTGCTGAGCTTCTCAGTGGTGGCCTACCA
Organism: Sebastiscus tertius; assembly: GCA_916701665.1. Classification (NCBI taxonomy): domain Eukaryota; kingdom Metazoa; phylum Chordata; class Actinopteri; order Perciformes; family Sebastidae; genus Sebastiscus; species Sebastiscus tertius. The sequence goes on along the minus strand of CAKAOH010038255.1, from coordinate 30,806 downwards.
TAAACACACTGTATCTCTGACTTCTTGATGCTAAAATGCACCACGTTACATCTCTAAAGGAAACAACCAGTTATCAAAATGCCAAGAGCTTTAGAGCAAGTGAGTTAAGAAAACCTGAGCCCAAAGATAGACGCCCACACAGACAGCGAGCAGGGTTTTGTCCTCAGCGGGGACAGAAGTTCAATGACAGTTCACAGCAGGTCAGGGGAGTGGCCTTTAACGGTCCCGTCGAGCTATTCTTGTACCTGCCGATGATCAGGTTTCCAGCTCAGACGCACCAGGTGCTGCCGCCCGCGAGCCTCTCACAGCCAACCGGACTCCTCTGGATATCCTAACACTGTGTTGAGAACATGGGGATGAAATCAAACTGCAGAGGCTCAACAGAAGTACAGAAAGATTGAAATTATGTGCATTTCTTTTCAAAGGTGCTTCATTGTTGTCAGCTGTCTGACTCAACAGTGACAACATGAGAGAGAGTTTGGATTGGATCGTGAAGGTTTTATACAGGGGCAAAATATATGTAGCAAAAAAAAGGGTAAAGGTCCCATATTATAAAAAGTGAGATTTTCATGTCTTTTTTATTATAAAGCAGGCTTCAGTCCTATATAAATACTTTGAAAGTACTGAAATGCTTAATCCATGGAGAAATACACACAGCCCGTATTAAGAAACACTGCCTTTGTAACAAGCTGTCAGGATTTCTGTAACTTTGTGATGTCAGAACTGTACATTTCACAAAACGTAACATTAACATTCCAAATGTGTCCCAGGTTAATTCCTGTTGCAATGTATGTGAATGACATCAGCTGACAGGAAGTAAACATGGACACAAGCTGTTGCCTAGCAACGCATTTCCGTTGCAATTCTGTTGAAATGCGCCAAAACGGAGTGTTTACGACACAGTGTAAATACGGCCATATTCAGGCAGATATTATGAGGAAAATAAAGTTTTTTTTACGTTACAGCATGTAAACATGTTCTAGTAGAAACATAAAATACAAGCATGAACCTAAAAATTAGCATTAGCAAAACCACAGTGCAGAGATACTCTGGCCAACATTCAAGATTTTACCTAAGTAAAAGTACAAAAGTATTAGCATCAAAATATACCCAAAGTAGTGAGATAAGATATTCCTTTATTCGTCCCGCAGTGAGTAAATTAGCAGAAATGGAATATCGTATCAATAACTATGTTCTCATCAGTATATAACCACCTGAAACTAAGCATCATTGCATTTTTGTGAGCTTAGAATGAGCCCTTTCAGTCCTTTGGCATGAAAAGATGTATTGTATAAATGCCACGATAATGCGCAAGGCGTTTATAATAAGTACGTCTTTCTTGATTTCCGTGTGTTATTTGTACGCCATGTATCCTGCACTGACTGCAATGTAAATGAAGCTGGCTATAAATGCTACGGTAAGAGTTAATGACGTAGTATAAAAAATGAAAAAGATCACTTATGGTGGGTGTGTTGGGAGGTGGATGGGTCCAACAAACGCAGGACTTTTAACCAGGAGACCAGTATTTGAGACCGTTGACTGGGGTTTTTGCTTTGTAAGTTACGTTACTGACGTTTGTCACGTTTTCTGCAGTTGTTTCCGTACGTGTTTTACGTAGTTTACATACTTATTTTAATCCCAACCATGGTGTTTACCCTTACCCTAACTAAGTGGTGTTGTCACCTGAACCTAAATTAGTGGGTTTCTTGCCTTAACCTAAAACTAAACTGTGGAAGTTTGCATGGCGTACAAATGAAATCACAAAGAAGCTAAAATGCGCCCTCATGACATGCGGAATGTCCGCGTAATATCTTGGTATTCATACACCTTTCTGTGAGACCGGGTTGGCCCTTCATATATGGTATATATATATTCATATATGTAGCCCAGAACGGACAAACCAAACTCTGGCTCTAGAGAGAGCCTTTTGCGTTTTTACGTTACCTGAAGGCCACCATAGTTCTCCGACACACTTGGAAAGGGAGGGGTGGGCGGAGGGGTATTCAGTTAGTTGCAACCATACCACTAGATGCCCCTAAATCCTATACACTGGTCCACTAATGTTCCAGCTGGTAAAGGTAATTGTTACTACTTTATTATCCTGGCATTTATTAGATTATTGTATTTTGAATCATTTTAATCAAATTATCAGATAAATGTAGCGGAGTGAGAAGTACAATATTTGCCTCCAAAATGTAGTTGAATAACAAAGTATCATAAAATGTATAATTACTCAAATATAATACAAGACAAGTACCTCAGAATTGTACTTGACCAACGACAACATTAAAATGTTAACACATTAACACACAGATGAGAGTAATGCAGTAATATAATATACAGTAGGCCTATACGTGATGATATAACACTGTGCATTTCTCACTGTGACATGTCAAAATGTCTTCTGTGATCTATCTGTCATATTGCCTGTGCAGTGGCAGCCGCACACCATTCTGGAGTGTCAGATATTTTCAACTGTGTGAAGGTTCCTGTGTAGGTGCATGTGCAGCTAATGAACCACACTTGTTACATACAATCTTAGATGAATCAGTGCAGTTAAAGCCATGTGCATTCTTACTGATGCACCACAGATCATATTAAAGGTCCCATATTGTAAAAAGGGAGATTTTCATGTCTTTTATATTATAAAGCAGGTTTAAGTGCTATATAAATACTGTTAAACTATCAAAATGCTCAATATACGGAGAAACACATACAGCCTGTATTAAAAAATTGTGCGTTTGAAACAAGCCGTCTGGATTTCTGTCCATTTGTGATGTCACAAATATACAATATTTAGATCATCACACGGTTTTAAACATAAACATTCTAAATGTGTACCAGTTTATTTCCTGTTGCAGTGTATGTGAATGACATCAGCTGACAGGAAATAAACATGGACCCAAACTGTTGCCTAGCAAAGCAATTCCGTTGCAATTCCTTTGAAATGTGCTAAAACGGAGTGTTTCAGACAGAGGGTCAATACAGGCATATTCAGGCAGACACTATGAGGAAAATAAAGGGGTTTTTTTAACATTACAGCATGTGTTCTAGTAAAAACACAAAATACAAGTATGAACTTGAAAATGAGCACGATATGGTACCTTTAATACTTTTTAGTTGCATCAATAATATGAATATTTCAGCACATGGCTGGAAGGTTATCAGTGGCATTATATTTAAAAATGCAGCCAAAGTCTCTTCCCTCAGCACCTGGAAGGAAGATGATCTGCCCATCAGTTTGATCCCCCCGAATCACAACCAAACCCCACCACCACCACCACCATCGCCACCACAACAGTAATGCTTTAATTGAATCTCCCACTGGCAGGATATGTCCTCTCCTATCTGGGGAGTCCTGCCCCGCTACATCCCATCGTCTCTACAGGCGACTGCTGTCCTGCTGCCTATGAAGTGAAAGAGGAAATAGAGGCCATTATTCAATGCTAATTTGGTATTGACACGAATATTGTGCTCAGAGGGCTTTCAGGATTTTTCCCTTCTTTAGTGAATTCATTTGTATTTCAGCTGGAAAATCCTTCTCAGTGAGTAGTCAGCCAATAGACTGAGAGTATTGTTCTTTGAAGAAGAGGTGAACCCCTCGGGCCAAATGCCTCTTTATTCCTTCCTCAGCAGTTTCCTTTGTCATGCGTCAGGTAGGGGTTCTACTATAAGACAGAAGCTACGGATCTGACTGAGATATACAGGGAATTTAACCCCTAAACCTATTAGTGATAGAAGCTCACTGTAACCGTTGATTAACACAGCATGAGAGTTTGCAGCACAATAACGTTATTGTTTTTTATGATTATGTTTTGGGTATTTTCACCTTCATTTGACAGATGACATACAAGTAAAAAGAATATATACATGCAGATTTGTTTTAACGCCACTAATTTCTTTAAAGCATCAACTTGTGATTTTTAGGTTGTAGCAGCAGTTTTAAAGCTAGAGTGAAGATACTGGTATCATATAAAACTACAAACCATGTCATACCAGCTTGTCGAGAAGGAGGCTAAATAACGCTCCAAACTTACGCTAAATTTTGCCGAGGAAAAACTGGCATGGCCATTTTCAAAGGGGTCCCTTGACCTTTGACCTCCAGATATGTGAATGAAAATGGGTACTATGGGTACCCACGAGTCTCCCCTTTACAGACATGCCCACTTTATGATAATCACATGCAGTTTGGGGCAAGTCATAGTCAAGTCAGCACACTGACACACTGGCAGCTGTTGTTGCCTGTTGGGCTGCAGTTTACCATGTTATGATTTGAGCATATTTATTATTCTAAATGCAGTACCTGTGAGGGTTTCTGGGTTTCTTGTCATTGTTTTGTGTTGTTAATTGATTTCCAATAATAAATACATACATACATTTGCATGAAGCAGCATATTTGCCCACTCCCATGTTGATAAGAGTATTAAATACTTGACAAATCTCCTTTAAGGTACATTTTGAAAGATAAAAAATGTGCGATTAATTTGCGATTAAATATTTTAATAGATTGACAGCCTTAATATGTATATATATATATATATATATATATATATATACAGTATACAGTAGATGCATATATATTTACAAGTACAGTATTTTCTTCTGAATTGCAGTGAGGTAGAAGTAAAAAAAGTAAAGGTAATATTCGAATGATCAATTTGTACACCTCTTACACAGCACCTGTTCCTCTGTTGAGTCTATATTACACATCGATGTCATGTTAAACACAGAACCTTGTTTTATACCAATTAGTATGTTTCCAAAAATTCACGCTGAATTACAGGGGAACATGTTTGAAGTGACCCGCAACTTTTCCATTTAATGGTGCAGTAATAGCAAATAATTGAATAAATAAACTATATGTGCTGTTAGCAATGTTAGCTGCGAGCCACTGACTCAGCACCTTTAATCTAAATATATGTTCAGATAAATAATTGAATAAGGACAATCAGATTGAGCGAAAGTTGAGGAGTGCTTTCCAAATGCTAATATACAATGCTAATGTTAAATGCTAATACAAACAAATCAGTGAACTGACATTGATGCCACAACTTACATAGATCTGTTTCGCTGTGATGTGACTCTAGTTTTCCTCCTGGACTAAATGCCTGTTGGTTCCCTCCTCAGTGTTTTGCTTTAAATGTCCCATATTGTAAAAAGTGAGATTTTCATGTCTTTTATATTATAAAGCAGGTTTAAATGCTATATAAATACCATTAAACTATCAAAATGCTCAATATACGGAGAAATACACACAGCCCGTATTCAGTAATTGCGCGATTGAAACAAGCCGTTAGGATTTCTGTCCATTTGTGATGTCACAAATATAAAATATATAGACCATTACATGGTTTTAAACGTAAACATTCTAAATGTGTACCAGTTTATTTCCTGTTGCAGTGTATGTGAATAACATCAGCTGACAGGAAGTAAACATGGACCCAAACTGTTGCCTAGCAACGCAATTCCATTGCAATTCCGTTGAAATGCACTAAAACGGAGCGTTTCAGACAGAGGGTCAATACAGGCATATTCAGGCAGACAATATCATGAAAATAAAGGTTGTTTTTGAACATTACAGCAAGTAAACATGTTCTAGTAGAAACACAAAATGCAAGTATGAACCTGAAAATGAGCACAATATGGTACCTTTAATGTTTGTCCGTTGGCAGATTAGCTTGAAGCTTTTGTGTGAAAAGTGAGGTACAAAAGGTAAAGCATCACTCTGTCTCTGATATGTTAATCTGCCCAAACATGTAACATTTCCTCTGAACAAATCAATTAACTTCAGCTCGGCTCTTCTCTACAGTTCAGCCCCATAGAGGGGCTCTGTGGCCTACAGATGAATTATGTAATTTTGTGTCAGGATGAGTAATGCGGGCACAAATCACTTGTCTGGATGAGTGGCTGGGGAGTTGATAATGGCGAGTCCTCACGTTGGGTTTATAAGGCAGGAGGAGAGAGGGAGATAATTCATCCTTTCCCTGTGTGTCTGTGTCTCTCTCTCCATTAATGATATGCTGTGAAGGCTGTGAAGCTGCATGGCATTAAGAATAAAGAGAAGGGCATGAACCTGGAATAAAGGAAACTATCTGCTGGGAAATGTTTGCTTTATGACAAGGTTAATTAAAGGGTTGGTTTTGAAGCCCCAGTTCAATAGCATGTAAATGTTCTTATACACTGATATGGCTATAATTATTCTTTAAGGCGACTCATTAAACTGTCTACAATAAAAAACTAAAACTGAAACAACAACCTCAGGTATTTCTAAAACGTTATTGGGTTTCCTATCAAGGAAAGTGCTGTTGTATTGATTGGTCATTGATTGAGACGGTTCGATCTGAGCTACAGATTTTCATTTCATCCTATTACCTGAGATAAGAGCTGTGTTTGACAGGACAAAGTCTGTTTTGATTTGTTTACCTTGTAGACAGGTAAACCAGGGGTCAGTAGGCTAACCACTCTCCCAAGTGTGTGTGTGTTTGTGTGTGTGTGTGTGTGTGTGTGTGTGTGTGTGTGTGTGTGTGTGTGTGTATTTGTGTGTGTGTGTTGTTCTGCTTGTCTGTGTATAACAGTCTAAACACCAGGTATAAAGAGATGAGGTGGACTCCACATTAGCTTATTCAAATGATCAAAAGACAAGTGGACACAAATGGTTTCTTTGGATGAAATAATGTTCAAACATTTAGATTTTTAGCATGATTTGAAGACATACTGTATATCTGTCTCATATCACCCAGCTAAATTCTCATTTCTCATTGCTCATAACCAATATCCTTGAATAAAACATTGAATTATTTGACTATGTATCGTTCATAGTGCAGGAATGATGGAGTGTACACCCAACTCTGCAGCTCTACGGAGCCTTTAAAGGTATAGGGTCGGTAAATACTGAGAAACTAACGAGTAGAAATGATCCAACCAAAAAACCGAGCCCAGTGTGGCCAACTCTTTTACACCGGGGTGAGAGTAGACTGAAGTTTTAGCCTGTACTCTTAGGCTACCCCAACCTTCATCGCTTGATATCGTTCTCCTCCCACGCACCCCAGCTTCATGCATCCCTGAACACATGATTCAATGCCTGTATGGTGTAGAAAGAAATTAGAAATACTTGACATCACATATAACAAATTATTTGTTTAAATGGTGAAAGTGCTAAAGAATCATTTGTAAATGTTGACAAAACTTTTCAAGTTTTGAGTTGCTGTTCTGACTGGGGATATCCAAGTGAATTTTAGCAGTTGGAAACCCGTATTTCCGATTATTCCGACACCACATGAATGCAGCATAAATGCCCTATCTCGCAATGTTAATGAAAGTGATACAGCATTGCCACATGTGTCAACAAATGGAGCTGTGATTAGGGATATTTGATACACCACACCATTGGACCAGCAGGGATACATAGCCTGCAGTAGTGCACAGATGTCAGATACCCGAAAACAGAACCCCAACTGCATGTTGACCAGATGTTAGCAGATGTGTTTTCTTGTTGGAAATGCGATCGTGAGTGACGGGTTGTATGTGGGTTTTGAGAGTTGCTGTCCCCTCTTCTCTACCGGTACTGTGTACCGACACTGAATCATTGAGTGGTACGGAGTACCAGACCGTATACCGGCCTACTTTAACCTCTGCTTTTCCAAAGAAAGTAACTAGCAGCACTATAGCCTCAAAAGTCCCGAAATCTAGCGAGAAAGTCGCTATGTTGGCAACACACTGACAGCCTGTCCCTTCAGGAATTTGGGCCGAATGAAATGATCGGTTGGGCTAATTGCGGTCCTGCAACAGCCACAGAGCATTTGATTTATTGATTGCTGTCGGGATGTAATTAAAATTTCAACAAATATAACAAAAAATGTAATTGAACAGCACTACCAACCCTACCTTTAGGTGTCAACAAACCGGTGGTAAAATTGCTACAAGGCCACCATTGCCTGCAAATGAATGGAAATAAAATTCAATATTAACTCTAATACAGTCAATTTAGCTAGTTAAAGGGACTGTTTGTAGCTTCTTACACGTATAAATCATTGCGGGTCGGTGTCCCATGCGCGCTCCCGTATGTCTACGCTGTTCAGACAAGACGCCAACACAAACTACACGGAAGCACCAAAACCTCTTGGTTGTATCTAGTGAAGCCCGTCTGTTAAACAGTGTTGGCCGCGGTCGGAGGACGCGGAGGAGACCGTAGCTTTGGTCTCCAGGACCGGAGTCTCTGCTGCACTCTGCTCCTCTGCCTGCCTTCACTCACACACCGTGCTCGTTCTCACTCGCTCAGCTCGCTCCACCTCTTACGTGCATGTGCGCACACTCCACACTGCAGAAGAGTTAGTTTAGCTCTGAGAATATCTAGTGAATGTTCAGTGGACGTTTGTGCAGAAATAACTGCTGCAGCTCCTCCAGACCAACAGAGGTTTCCCGTGTCTTGTGAAGTGACGGGGCTCCGCAGAGAGAAACGTTATTATCTCCGACCAAAACTCCGGTGTCTCCCCTGTTCCCTCCGGCCGCGGTCGGGAGGCTGAAGCAGGAAAAGCCAACACTAGGATCAGCATTGATTCATGCTCTCCATGAACCTTCGTCTGGTCAGCTAACATTACTGCCAAGCAGCTGAAATATAGAGTGATATTGTGCTTTTAGCTGACGTGTGTTGCCTCACTGTTTTGAGCGATGCTCGTTCATCTCTATGTAGAACGAGCACAAGCGTGAGCAACCCGGGCGCTGACTTTCGTTGACTTAACGGCCACAGGTGTCACTGTTAACAAGACATTTCTGATTCTTACATAGAGTCCCTTTAACAATGAAGTAGTAATACACTGTTTACCATTGACGGAGCATTTTGGCAAATTTTTCTTGGGCGCTCCGCACATAATCAGCTGTGCTGCTCATCCCACAAATGCATGATCCTTACAAGTTGGACATCATTGCGAAGGTAAATAAACAGGCTTTCCAACAATGTCAAATACAATGACCATTAGCATTGTA
>CAKAOH010038255.1:0-12601 GCA_916701665.1 Sebastiscus tertius | reverse complement strand
ACTTTGGCGTTTTTGGGCTTTGTAATTATGCAGACATTTTACGTGAACAAAAAACGATATAACACATTATAGGCTATCATCTATCATCATCTCATCGCATAATAGGTCCCCTGCAGAAAGGACTCAACCTTGGTACATGGGGCGCCACCTCTACCAGGTGAGCAACAGTAGCACCCTGTAAAAATGTCTATTTAGATAAATGCTGCATGGTGCTTCAGTCATACAGGGCTTAATTCATCAGATTGCATACAAACTGAAAAGGTCCAGGACAGCAGCTTGATTCTTATAAACTTTACTGTACCAGCACTTGTCAGACAAATGACACACTCTTCCACTAAACACACAAATCATTATCTATTCTGTGGCCATGATCAAAGTCTTTGTGAAATATGTTATGTTATGTTATGTATTTGCAGGCAGATGTGTGTGCATGTAGTGTACTGTATATTCATGTATTCTTATATGCAGTAAAGGTGTTTAAGAGTTTCATTGTAGTGCCCTCCCCTGTGGACACTCCAGTAGTTTTACTTTTATAAACTTATTATTTATATGTGCTACATGTGTGATATTATGTGCTTTTCACATGTCATATGTAAAAAAATAATCTGAAAATCACGTGCCTCTATGCTAATGTTTCACATAAAAAAAGGGTTTTACATATGGTAAATTCTCCTTATACAGTATGTTAGACATGTTTGTTGCACTTGTGTGCAACGTTTTGGGGGATCTATTAGCAGAAATGGCAAAAAAAATGTCAGAACTATGTTTTCATTAGTGTATAATCACCTGAAACTAAGAATGTTTCCGTTAGCTTAGAATGAGTCCTTCATATCTACATAGGGAGTGGGTTCTCTTCACGGAGTCCACCATGTTTCTACAGTAGCCCAGAACAGACAAACCAAACTCTGGCTCTAGAGAGAGCCTTTCACGTTTTTACGTTACCTGAAGGCCACCGTAGTTCTCCAACACGCTTGAGAAACATGAGCCGCAGAGGGCAAAACCGTGGTACCGCCAGCTCCTAAAGTAGTGCTATTGCGGTAATGATGGCCACTGAGCGAGGTGAACAGCGTTACCGCGGTTTTGCATTCGGCGGCTCATGTTACTGCAGTCTTGGAAAGGGAGGAGTGAGCGGAGGGTTACTCAGTTGGTTGCAATCTGCAACCAGACTACTAGATGTCACCAAATCCTAAACACTGTCCCTTTAAACTGTTTTAATCTATTTTCTTTCTTATGTTAAAAGAGATTTCTGAGATTCTGATGACAAACTAATTGTAGTAGCGACAGGATTTGGACTTGATTCCATTTAAAATATATTATAGTAAAAACGTACAGTGAAATGAAATAAACATACTATACTCCCAAAAATACTCACAAAAAATAAGCTCTCACAAAAGTCAGTTATAGTAAAACAATGTATAATCAAATACAACCACCCTCTTTCTTCCTCTCTCTTGATTTTGTCTCGTAAAAAAACAGCCAGCAGCTCTTCTCCAGCTCCAGTCTTGACCCACATGTAAACATCTCTACACGAACAACCACTTTACCTGATAATTGACCCGCGACAAGGCCAGCCGCTCATCTGTGTGCCTGCAGGACGTCTCCTGCCTGCTCCTCTCTGCCCACCTTGCCAGGAGCGCTGGCAACACCTAGAACAGGGGAAGTGCATAAAGGATTAAATTATGAATGGAGATCCAGCGAGGCAGAAGGAAAGGGTTGCGATAATGGCATGACAGCATATTTAATTTGCAGATAATTGCACTGTGGGGGCTTTGAAGGGGCTCGTCTCACACTGGCATTTATAATGAAATGGGCAAATCATGGCTGTTGTCACCTTACAGCCTCTAAAGTAACTCAATATAGATTAAAAAGAGCAACAACATAAAAGAAAAGGGACTAATGAACTGTGTCTGAAATTTGAATGGTTCAGATTGTCATTTGAAAATGGAAACCAGGCTTTTGCATGGTAGACCTCTGACTTCAGCATTATGAGAGGTAGATGTTTTTTTTTTATTATTATTATTTTTATTTTCAGTTTTCAATTTGCTAAACATGGATTATGTGATGTTGCATTTACAAAAAAGCTTTTCTGAATCGTATTCTCGTAGAAATCTTTGATCCCGTCACACAAACACGTGACAATGTGAAATCGAAAGCAATATTTGCAGAAGTGCAGGCCAGTATGTAAATGTATGCAATGAGAGAAATGTGTGGACTGAGGACTATGGATATAAGTGGACAAAACATTTGACTTTGACACTTTGAAGCTGACATTTTGAACATGAACATGAATATTAGGCATTACCATAATATTTCTTTACCCTTAAAGACGCTCACTGGAACCCACCCCTGGAAAAATTAAAAACATTTTGGGCACCCTGGACTTCTAACCCCCAAAAGGCACAACCAAACCACACTGTCAACCATCATACCAAATTTGAAGTTCCTAAGTTAAATAGTTTCAGAGTTCTGCTCCGGAAACGAAAGTGTGACATGTGAACGGACGGAAGGACGGACAGACGGAAGGATGGACATGCGGAGTGCTATATACCCCCGACTACGTTGTCGTGGGGGTATAATAAAAATCATCGTTAATTTGTAGTTCATGGTGCCTTTTTCCTCATTTCAGGAATTACCTAGACATGAGCATCACTACTAACGTGCACAGTTCGTCTCACTAATGTGAAGGAGATTATTTTTAATAGAAACAGGTAATAATATTAATATTCAGTATTCTAATTTAAAATTGTTAAACTCATTTAATACTACATCAAATTAAATTAATCATCAATTGGACATAAATCTGACTAGAACTGTTTTGGTAGAGTAGGCCTGAAAGCTAATCTAAATAAAACAGATTTAAATAAAAACTAACAGTTTAAGAGGTTAATGTTTGGCTTGAAGGACCTGTTGTAACCTGTTGGAGATGCTTTACAAGATGGGTTTACATCCAAATGTAGCACAAATCTGAATCAAAATGGATCATTGAGATAAGCAGTAGGTGTTGCTAGTTCTCCAGTCGGATAACCGTTATACTACTGCAGAATAAGAGGGCTCAACAAGATGCTGTAATTAAAAGAGCGCCAGTCGAACCCAGTGGGTAACCTCCAGGTCTGAAAAGTGAAGCCAAAGCCGAAGTGCCTTAAACTTGCATTCTTTCTAACAGCCAGCAGGGGGCGACTCCTCTGGTTGCAAAAAGAAGTCTGATTGTATAGAAGTCTATGAGAAAATGAGCCTACTTCTCTCTTGATTTATTACCTCAGTAAACATTGTAAACATGAGTTTATGGTCTCAATCTCTAGTTTCAAGTCTTCTTCAATACAGCATGATGTTCATTTAGTAAATTATGGTCCCATTTAGAGTCAGATAGACCATAAAGCAGGGAATGCTTTAGGGTGTGGCTACCATGTGATTGACAGGTCGCTACCATGCCGCTGTCCGGTCTGGGAGTTTTCGTCTTGGAACTTTAACCCTTTCACAGTGTGTTTTCAGGTCATGAAAGTTAATTGTAAAATTTTGGTCATCTAAAAATATCTTATTCAGCGTTCGGTTGTACTTAGCTCCGCCCTCTCGTGTCAAAAAAACAAAATGGCGATGGCCAAAATGCTGAACTCGAGGCTTCAAAACGGCAGTCCACAAACCAATGGGTGACGTCCAAAGACTGTTTATAAAGATGGACGACTTGACAGCTTCCCTGAAGCCAAAACATCTTGATCGCCCCCTGGTGGCTGGCTGCACCATAGGACATAAAGCCCGCATCCTCCGTGTTAGCGGATGGACCAAACTAAAAACTCAAGTGTTCATTTTTCTGATAAGTTTTGTTTTAATCAGTTATTTGATGCTATAAAAAGGGGTGAGATGTCATGATTGGCAGCTGGGAGTCTCTCTGACAAGCTGCGGCCGTGCTCGACTCGCGATTGGTTCGGACGAGTGACCGTCAAAATCTCAAGATGGCAGCTCCAGTATCCGTGATATTTTGGCACTTCTGTACAGTGGGAGGAAGTGGAGACGCGTTGTCCATCTTTATATACAGTCTATGGTGACGCCGCGGTGACTCTTCCTCTTCTTATACAGTCTATCTGTTTCCATTGCACTTTGTCGCCTTTATACATAGACCAACTTTTCCATCAGGGGTCGAATAGACGCTTTGTCACCCCCCTAGGCATGTTAAACCGACGCACAAGACATCCTTTAGTGTCTTTATGAGTCACACTAGGCTTTAAAGTAACTACAATGTAAACCCATCCAGAGCAATATTAAATGCTTAGAGAACATGCTCCAAGAGTAAGGTGACGTAGTTTAAAGGGACTGTTTGTAAGAATCAGAAATGTCTTGTTAACAGCGACACCTGTGGCTGTTAAGTCAACGAATGTCAGCGTCCTGTTGCTTGCACTCGCGCTTGTGCTAAAACCACAATATCACTCTATATTTCAGCTGCTTGGCAGTAATGTTAGCTGACCAGACCAAGGTCTCTACATGAATCAATGCTGATCCTAGTGTTGGCTTTTCCTGCCTCTGTTTCTCTCTGCGGAGCCCCGTCACTTCACAAGACACGGGAAACCTCTGTTGGTCTGGAGGAGCTGCAGCAGTTATTTCTGCACAAACGTCCACTGAACATTCACTAGATATTCTCAGAGCTAAACTAACTCTTCTGCAGTGTGGAGTGTGCGCGCATGCACGTGAGGTGGTGTGAGCTGAGGAGCAGAGTACAGCAGAGACTCCAGTCCTGGAGACCAAAGCTACGGTCTCCCCGCGGCCAACACTGTTTAACAGACGGGCTTCACTAGATAGAACTTTGAGGTTTTGGTGCTTCTGTGTAGTTTGTGTTGGAGTCTTGTCTGAACAGTGTAGCCACACGCGAGAGCGCATGGGACACCGACTCGCAATGATTTATACGGTCCCTTAAGACACACCCAGGGTGGGTGAGAGTAGTGGTGGATGAGTCCAACAAACAGGGCTTTCATCCAGGAGTGTTTTTTGTTTTGTTCACTGTGACCATAGTGGACGTTACTGTATAATATCCAGTGTGTTAGAAAGTGATGCCACTGGGTCCTGACAAAGCACCAGCATGTGACAAGTTGGGATGAAAACATGTCGGCCAAGCGTGAAAAACTTTTTATGGATATTTCAAAATATTTTCGAATTTTCTGTGTTTCCATTCAGGTTTGTTAATACGCAAATTGAAACGTCAAAACCGGTGGATGGAAATGCACACGTGGCTCCACTCTGTAGCCGCTAATCACTGCTCATCCTTGTGTTTGATTTTAACAACAGTCATCTGTGAGGCCTGCAGTGACAGAGATGATGTCATCCAGCTGATGTTGCTTACCTAGATTCACCAGATACCTTAAAATACCATCAGCTATACTTTGTAATATAATACACGACAACAGTGCAAGCCAGTGAGCCCTGAAAATAGCTGTAATATAATAGACCTCACTCAGAGATGAAACCCAACACTCCTCCACCTTCTGCTTCAGTTGTCCTGCAGACGTTTAGAATCTCTTCTGCTTCTGGGCTTCTGGTTGCTGGTCAGCTGAACACTTTAATTCATGTGAAGTGGAGAAAAGGTAATCTCAGGAACAAGTGAGCACGCTTGACGGCTCGCAGGAGTTGAAACGACTTGAGGTTGGAGATTTTTGCCGATTAATGAGGTAATTCATGTAAATGGTTTGGTTTCTCATTAGCATATTGTAATGAGGTGAGCAACCCACTTCACTCACTGCCCCGTTCTTCTTCGTCTTCTGCCTCAGCATCAGCGTGCTACACTGGCGTTTACAGGCAAATTAATACAAAGAGACAGCCGTGACCTCCTGAAGAGGGATGTTGTGCTGCTGAGTGTGTGCGTGTGTGTGTGTGTGTGTGTGTGTGTATAGAGAGAAAGTGCTGTGCCTACCAGCTGTTTCATTCAGCCATCTGTGGTGTCAGATGTTCTTAAGGATGCTGGAAGTTTCTCAACGTGGTGTGATGAGCACAAGTGCACATTTTGAGCATTATTTGGCACGCATACATGCATACAAACACGTGCGCCGCCGCCGCACACACATTTCTTTCTCCCTCTCTTTATGTCATCTCAGCTAAATTCAGTTTAATCTAATTCAGCTCAGTTCAGTTCAGTTGGTGCTTTCTTGGCGTGAAATTACATAACTGCCACAGCAGAGGGTGACAAAATTAATTAGTATAGAACAATAACAATTAAAACACATCGGCGACATTAGGCATCAGTCTGTATTGATCTCGAATCAGATCTTAAAGTTATTAAATGGAACTTTTAACCGATTATGAAAGAATCTCAATTGAATTCTGATGCCTCTATATGACCTACATCAGTTAGAAGATTGGTGATTTACTGAACACAGGTTCACTAGAAACTCCTTCAGCTCAGACTCCGGCGACGCCTCCGGCAGCAACCTGTTCGCTGTGGACAGACCCAGATCCGGCTTCGCTGCCGCCTTTGACCTGCAGTTGGAGCTCTGGGGGCGGCAGCGGCGGCTCTTCCACGCTGCTAGACCGGGTTGCTGGGCCTGCTAGAGGAAAGGGAGGCACGGGAGAACCAGAACCAGGACTGAGCGGGGCAGTCTGTCAGATCCTACTTTAGTAAAATTAGTTTTCTTAAAAGGACTCTGGTGTTCAGAAACACCACCGCTTTTGTCCACATGGACGACCAAAATCAACACAAAATGAAAGTTCCTCATAGTAGCTTTAAATAATATAAAATATATATATTTACATAGGAATGATGTCCAAATCTACAGAATTAATCCCAGTCTGATTAAAGAAGAGTTACTTATTTAAAGACTTAAAGTCCAAGGTCTCTTAATGCTGGCCATGAAAGAACACAACGTTTAAACGCTTTCCTTTCAAAGTTGTGTTAATAGTGTTTTTAAACAGACTAAAGTCCTTCAGTGCATTGACCTAATAATTGCCACGCTGTTGCTTTAGCTTTTATTTTTCTGGGATTTTACCAGTTCAGATGTGAATGTATTGGCTTTCTTTAGACAAGTCCAAATCAGGTCTCAAATCCACATTTCCAGACTTAATTCTGACTCGAGTCCAAGCCTCCAAGATAAATTACAAAAAAACATTATAATACATAATAATAAAATCATGTATTTTAGCATGGAAGTTCACTTTTCATCTTTAGGTAAGGCTTATTGACAGCTGTGCTTTGAGCTAAATGCCAACATCAGCAGGCTACCATGCTCAGAATGACAATGCTAACATGCAGATGTTCAGCAGGTATAATGTTTACCATGTTCACCATTTTAGGACAAAGTGCTAATTAGCACTAAACACAATGTGCAGCTGAGGCTGACGGGAGTGTCATCAGTTTTGCAGATATTTGGTCATAAATGAAATTATAGGACAAATTGATATTTTGATCCATTAATGGTGCTATAGAGGAAAAGTCAGAGGATCAACCAAAGTGATTACGATTCATCAAGAGGGGAACATGAATGTGTGCACCAAATTCCAAAGCAATCCATCCAATACTTGTTGAGATATTTCACTCAAAACCACAAATGTGAGCCTCATGGTGGCATCAGTAGGATTCATCATCAGAGAACCACGAATGACTGTACAGAAATTTCTAGCTTATTGATTTATCCAGTGCATGTTGACATATTTCACAGGACAAATAAGAACTTTGACCTAGCATGTGGTGCTATAGAGGAAAAATTAGGGGATCTCCAAAGTCATTAGGATGTATCCTCTGGGGACCATGGATGTATGTAATAAAGATCATGGCAATCCATCCTGTTGTTGTTGAGATATTTCAGTCTGGACCAAAGTATGATAACAAGAGGTGGTATATTATTGTATAATAGATGGTCTCGCCGTCCTCTGACTCCTCGTTGATTACTTGGACCACTTCCCAGTTGATGCTGTGTGACTGAGTTTTGGTCTTATGTCTGTTCATTTGGTCTCTTGTCCATGTCACAGTCTGGTTCTGTGTCCAGATGCCCTCAGACTTTTTGCGAGGACTGGACTGAGTTGTAAACGGAGCATGATAATCATTTACGTTGCCTGTTGATCTGCTTTTGTTTTCACTCTGGTCTGAATTTACAGCTTATAGTCTCAGTGATCGAGAGGATCTGGTTTTCTGGGTTTGGGGTTTGGTGTGTTCCTGTGCTGCCTTTTCCTCCTTTGTCCATCTACACACCTGCTCTGAATCAGCCTTGTTAATCCTTTCCTACGCCAGAGTTGTTCCCAGCCAATCAGATCAGCTCCTTTCCTGTTCTCCTGCTTAATCACCTCATTCCCCTCACCTGAGCTTCTCTGCCCATCTCTCCACCTACACTTCATCCCCTCGTCAGATTAGTTTATTTAGGTCCTAGGCTGCAGTCGAATACTCTTTGTTTCGGAAGGTTCCTAACTGAGTGAAATGACCCTTAAGTATTAGAGGGGATAGATCGTGCTCATTTCCAGGTTCATACTTGGATTTTGGATTTTGGGTTTCTACATGTTTACATGCTTTAATGTTTTGCGTTCCCTGCACTGCCCTTAAAGGACCAGTGTGTAACAATTAGTGTAAAAATTATTTCTTGCTCCAGCTCACATTAAATCACTGTCCTCGCCGACATAGTCACAGTACAGGATATATAGCTTGGCAGCGTGGATCGGGCAGGCTTGCGATTTGATAATGACTTGGTGACGTAGTGAAGGCAGGATCACAAATGCAGGAAAATGAGGGCATCCACCGGTGGGCGGTCCAGAGGCGTCGCCCTGAAGGGGATCCCTCCAGAAATAATACGGGTGATGTCGCCAACTGACAGGTGAGGGACAGCAGAGAGAAAACGGGGGGAAAAGGGAGACCGCAGCACAATAGAATAAAACAAAACAATGAGCGGTAAACCCAGAGCCCGTAACACTGACCATGTTGTTTTTTTCCTAAACCTAACTGTAGTGGTTTTATTGCCTGAACCTAAGCACTTGTTTTTGTCTACTTCACAACATTAAGCATGTGTTTACTACGACTGAAAAGAGTGACGTTGAGGGGTCTGACATGGTGTCAGTAGTATATGATGAGTTGGGATGAGCGTTCCCCACAGCTGCTGCATGTGATGTCACACGTACACCAGTTTTCCCTTCCAGACAGGTCATGTCTTAGTCTTTAATTGATGACATCTTCAGCTGAATCATGATTAAACTCCCACAACTGCTTCAGTGACTGGACAGCAGAGAATTATGTTTTACTGGCACATGTATGAATGTGAAACAGGGTGATTGTCAGCAAACTGCCAGGATAAATACAAGCAAAAAAAAAATAGAATTCTGTGTTGCCTCTCAGTTGGACTCCATCTCATCTTGTCGAAAACGACTCCATAAAGCAAGCTGTTTCCCCTCAGCTGAACGCCCAGATGATCACAGCGAATGCCAGGAGGACGCTGCAAAAGAATTACAGAGCTGTTGTCTGAACAGAACAGCAGAGCAGAGAGTCGGTGAGATCCTTCCATGTACCTGTCAGCCTGAAATGATGGCTGACTTCCTGTGGGCTGGAGAAACACTAATAGTCTCCAGCTGGACAGAGAAATCTTCACCGTGTGTGTGTGTGTGTTTGCTTCTAACAGCAGGAAACTTTACACCTATGTTAGGTCAGAGGATGACTTAAACATATGTGGATTTCTGTGTTCACCTGGTGGGGTACTTTCCAAGCAGAAGAAAAGATTTCACTGTTAAAGGGTTGAGAATCAAACCGGAGGTGATTTCATGAACACTGCTGGGAAATTTCTCTCCTCAGGTAGACGATTCTGTGGAGGTTTGACAACACCGTATCTTATTTTCTGGAACTGCGTTACAAAAATCCTGCCAACATTGTCTGCTACCACCACTGCAGACTTTCATATGTGCAAATAATGGACAGATACACTGTATAACAAGCAGGCCAGTGTTGGTGAGATACCTGAAAAGATTGTGTTCATATGGCAGGAGGTGGATATGGAAAAGACAGACAGAACTTTCATGTTTTTGGAACCTGCATGCGTCTCTACTGCAAAATACCGAATTGTTGCATCAGCAAAGCCAACAAACACTTGACTAAAAGTATGACTGTAAGAGGGTTTTTCCATAGTAGGGGAGGAAGTCGTGCTGAGCCATGCTGTGAACGGCTGCAAGAAGTAGAGCCGTGCTGCTCCAATAAGGCTGAAAGCGATCAGTAAACAGTAAAATAAGGTTGAGTGAAACTAAATTCCAAACTAGAGACTCAAGTAGAAGCTACAAAAGAGCTGAACACAGAGACACTTTTAGAAACACCATTATTAGTATCCAAAGTAAAAGTAGGCTATGTGGCTATTTATGAAGAAGAATCTCCCATTATGTGTGTAATGTTAAATTATTTGACTTTTATTGCCTTATACAATCCGAATTTATTATGTTGTAGCTGGCAAAACTTTTGACTATTTATATGCTTTTGGGTTGTCTGGTATATAGGCTATATAGCATCATATTTCATACCCTCATTAACTCATATGTCAGCCAACTAGACTGTTGTCAGGCTGTTAAATAGGTGTTATCAGTCGCTATAAGCCCCATAGATGTGGGGTCAATAGGGGCCTACTACACCTACTAGTAGGTTTTAGTTATTTATTCACATGGTAGATGTTATTTTAACCCAAAACACGTTTTTCCCTCAACCTAAAGAAGTTGTAGTTTTGTTGCCTCAACCTGAAGAAGTAGAGGTTTTATTGCCTAAACCTAAAGAAGTTGTAGTTTTGTTGCCTAAACCTGAAGAAGTGGTAGTTTTGTTGCCTAAACCTGTAGAAGTGGTAGTTTTGTTGCCTAAACCTGAAGAAGTAGAGGTTTGTTGCCTAAACCTAATGAAGTTGTAGTTTTGTTGCCTAAACCTAAATAAGTTGTAGTTTTGTTGCCTAAACCTGAAGAAGTGGTAGTTTTGTTGCCTAAACCTATAGAAGTTGTAGTTTTGTTGCCCAAACCTGAAGAAGTAGAGGTTTGTTGCCTAAACCTATAGAAGTTGTAGTTTTGTTGCCCAAACCTGAAGAAGTAGAGGTTTGTTGGCTAAACCTAAAGAAGTTGTAGTTTTGTTGCCTAAACCTATAGAAGTTGTAGTTTTGTTGCCTATACCTACAGAAGTTGTAGTTTTGTTGCCTAAACCTATAGAAGTTGTAGTTTTGTTGCCTATACCTACAGAAGTTGTAGTTTTGTTGCCTAAACCTAAAGAAGTTGTAGTTTTGTTGCCTTAACCTAATGAAGCTGTAGTTGTGTTGAGTAAACCTAAAGAAGCCTTTTTGTTTGTGTTAAAAAGTTGACATTTCATTCAGTTTTACAACATGTTAGAACGTGTTGCTTTTAAGTTTTACTTTCAATTTTACAACGTAGTAGGCATAGTAGGCCCCTAAAGACCCACATCTATGGTGCTTATAGTGACTGATAATGCCTAGTTAACGTCCTGATAGTTGGGTGCATACAGTATACTGTATGTTTTGTATATAAAATCTTAATCTGCAAAGTATGCAATAACTCCAGCAAAATTACATTAAGTGCACTTTGAAACACCATTGGTCTTTGTTTGCCAGCGAGGTGCTAGCTACAGTACGGTATGTGCCAGCTTGTAGAACTAAACCCTAAAATTCAGGTTTGAAGGGACAGTGTTGGCGGCATCTCGTGGTGTGATTACAGACTGTAAACCAACTAAAGCCGTGAACACACCGCACGCATGAGGCTCGCGTGAGGCTCGCGTGGCGTGTTGTTTTTTATTTCGGCGTACATGTTAACAGGTTAGAGTGAACACACTGCCCGCATGAGACGCGCGTCTGACGCACGCAAGGGTCGCCTATTTTACATGCGAGCCGCTCGTGTCTCAGCTGCGTGTCCCAGCAGCAACAGACAGTGAAGGTGATCTATTGACAGTATATGGACATCATATCAGCTACATAGTACAGTTTACATGTCTAGACATCTGTAGAATATGTCACAGACAGTGAAAGGGATCTAGTGACAGTATATGGACATCATATCAGCTACATAATACAGTTTACATGTCTAGACATCTGTAGAATATGTCACAGACAGTGAAAGGGATCTAGTGACTGTATATGAACATCATACCAGCAATTGACTTTACTGCAGTTTACATGTCTGGACATGTGTAGAATATGTCACAGACAGTGAAGGTGATCTATTGACTGTATATGAACATCATACCAGCAAGATTACGACAGTTTCCATGTCTAGACATCTGTAGAATATGTCACAGACAGTGAAAGGGATCTAGTGACTGTATATTAACTTCATATCAGCAAGACTTTACTACAGTTTCGAGGTTTATCTGTAGAATATGTTACGGAGATGAAAAAAAAGTGAAGTTAAGTAAACTTGTTTTTAAATCAACACTTCCTGCTTTCATGTCAAAATAAAAGCCCTCAGGCGTTTTTTCTATAGACAGAATCCCTTCATTTGTTAACACGAGGCTTTTATTCTGAAATATGAGTAGTCAGTGCTGTGGAAACACGCAGTCACTTTGGGAGTTCAAAAAATTGATAAAGTTTGGGGTTTAAATCAACACTTCCTGCTTTCATTTCGAAATAAAAGCCCTAAAGCGGGTTTTCTTTGCACAGAATTCCTTCATTTGTTAACACGAGGCTTT
>CAKAOH010038254.1:0-40317 GCA_916701665.1 Sebastiscus tertius | reverse complement strand
AAAAAAAAAAATTAAAAAAAAAGCTTAAAACCACTTGATGTAGATTACTACCATTTATGAGATCAGACTCACTTTTTTTTCCTCTCTCAGTCATCAGTATTTTAATTCTAATCATTCCTGTAGACAAATACTTGTGGAACCCGAACCCGGCCCGGGCTGGAGGCTGCGGTTCCTGAGCCAGCAACACTTAGTCAGAGTCTGGCAGCGGGACGCAGCAGAGCGGCGCAACGGGAGATGAGGCCAGAGTTTCCATTATGTGCGGGGAAGGGAGCTAGGAGTTTCTTCCTACCGCTGGCCTCGGCTGCTGGTGTTATGTTGCCTCCGTGAGGGACCAGAAGGGAACAGGGACGCGTTGTGGTCAGAAAGGAGAGCGGCGAAAACAGCAACACAAGTCACTTTAGTGGGAGACCAGACAAGCCATCCACCATACTATCATCATCTGCCACCACTGGGTTACCTAGCAACCCCAAGCTGCTGTTTGCAGGTGGCTCCTTCTTGACAACAAGGCAGGGTGGGGGCGGCCGCTGCTGCTGCTGCTGCTGCTGCTGCTGCTGCTGCTGCTGACCGCCAACTGTCACGGCCATTTACTGTGCCACCCTGAGCAGCACTGTGCTGAAACATGACCCACAGCCGCTGGTTAACACAAGCAGCAGTCAAACAGGAGGAGGCTGTGTGTGGGTGGAGGAACATGCCCATGGAGGGGCGAGAGGTGGTATAATATGGATATATGGCCTGTGCATCGTGTAGGGTTTGATTCTGACAGATAAAATAGCAACAAATCAAAAATGTTATAGCAAAAAAGGAATCCACAAAACATTCAAGTCGCAGGCTTCTCATAACAAGTCCTCACTAAATGCTGATTTTTCGCCGTTTGAAATGGCAAATGTCGCTGGCAGTTGATTATATCGGCCGTAGCGGATTAATGATAATTCTCCAAGTAACTTGCCCAAAGGCTAAACTAAAACTTGGCTCTTCCCTGGCTAATGTGTTCTCTGCAATTTGGCATCTGTGCTCGGCCAAAGATAATTTGTTGAAGAAAGAAAGAAAGAAAAGAAAAAACCTTTGACATGACTCCACATTTGTGAGTAAACTGTGTGGTTTTGCAGTTCAGCAAAGACCAACTTTGTGGGTTCAACTTTCATGCATATATCAATAATTTAAGCTATGAATTGGAATTCAACTCAAGAGAAAGGTGTGCAAATGTAAGTAAGCAACTTTCGCTACTTCCAAAAAGCCATCAACTTCAACCCAAGTGCTCATGTGGAGGCACAAGTTGCACAGGCAAATCTGCATGAAAACACGGACACAACAGGAATGCACTTGCATGGATGTGGCAACAAATGAATAGGAACCCACACACACAACCTTTGGCGGGCTGCCAGCAGCTGCCAAGGACTGTGGAGTAACGGAGAAGTTTGGCACAACGCACAGATGTGCCGTTGGGTCAAACAACACTTTGTTTTCCTTGCTGGAGTTTCCTCCCCCTTTTCATATGGCACTCTGCCAGAGCCTGTACTTCTGGTTTACTGAGGATGAATTACTCATTTACTACTTCCCTCCCTCTCTCTCCACACACACACACACACACACACACACACACATACAACCTGCCATAAACACACACCAACCCTTCATCTGCCTGTGACAGCGCGAGGTCACTGCATGAGTTGTAGTGGCTGAAGAGAGGGGGTAAAGAGGGTGAGGAGAGGGGGTGGGTATAAGCAGCCTTTGTTGGCAGCCTTCTCCTTGCCCTTCCCTCCCTTCACTTCCCCAAAAGTAGCACACAAAGGCCACTTGTCCTGCGCTGCCAGTGCCCCACCCCTGTCACCACCCGGCTGCCCGCCACACCAATCCATCCCCTGCCAAGAAAATGAGCGCACGCCTGTTTTAAATGGTACCCTCTGTGTGTGCATGGGCGGGCCGGGCCCACACTCCACCACGGGACAAAAGCGGGTGTCAACAGCATCCATGGCACAACCATGCCGGACCTCCCCTCTCCCCTCTCCCCTCTCTCCCTCTCTCTTTTTCCCGCTCTTTTATTCTCCGCCGTTGCCCCGAGCTACGGAGCGCGCTCAAGAGCTCAAGACCGCAGAGGAAGCGAACAACACGGAGCCAAGTGCAGCAGCAGCAGCAGCAGCAGCAGCAGAAGCGCAGGACGGGCGGACCTCGAAATGACTACATGTTGGACCACTCGCCTACCTTACCGACCACACAACACACCCACCCACGCACATACACACAGTCTCTCTCCTTCTCCCCTCCTCTCCTCTTATCCACACTCCCCCCACCTCTCCCCATCCACCCCTCTCCCTCCCTCCCACCTCCCACATGCCAGACTTTATTAGACATCCAGAAAAGAAAACAGGAAACATGCTGCTTGCCTGGAAAATGTTGTCTCCACATTCTTCGGCTTAAAAACTACGCATCGCAGCAAAAACACAAGATGATTGAGGCGATTGGAGAGGGGGGAAAAAAGCAAAAAATACAAAAAAGGGAAGTGGAAGACCCTCCGCAATAATCCAAGGAGGGTACCCCCCCTCCTCTCTCTTCTTCTTCTCCTCCTCCTCCTCCTCCTCCACTCCTTCAACCCCCCCTCCCCCCTCCCCCGGAGTTGCTCCTCTTGGTCTGGCCCTGTTGGTGAGGGGAAGGGGTTTTCGCGGAGCGATCTCTCACTAAGCCCCCGGCTGCATCATCTTCAGTCCATGCCTTTGAGGGCTGAGAGAAAAGCACCATACACCAGCGGCGTGCAGGCTGGTGATCGGATGGTAGCGGGTTGGAGAAGGTGGGGGGGTGGGAGGGGGAGAGACGCTTTTGTCCTTTTTTTTTTTTTTTTTTAATCTCCCAGGAAGAAAAGGCTGCGGTCGGGGAGCGCGATGGCTGGAAACTCTCTCTGCCGCTTCCTCTGCTGTCAGCTGCGCAACATCTATTCACTGTGGGTCTCTCTCTCTCTCTCTCTCTCTCTCTCTCTCTGTGTCTCTTTAGCTCTTTTTCTCCTGCCTTTGTCTCAGCTGATAATAAACCAGGAGGAGCAGAAAAAAAGATCTTGCGGCAGAAAAAAAAAAAAAAAATTCTGTCTAAAGCAAAAGTGCCAGCTCGAACATGCAGAGCTGAGCTCTCTGGGCTCGCGCAATTTACTCCCCGGCTGCGTTCACTCCATAGGATCCGCACACATAACACACTCGAGCACAATCCCTCCTCCCTTTTTTCCCCTCCTCCTCCTCCTCCTCCTTCTTCTTCTTCTCCCCTTTTTTATGTTTTATTTCTGATCTGGACTCCACAGTGTTTTAAGAACGCCTGCCCCCTTTTTTCCCCCCCTCTCTCTCTCTCTCTCTCTCTCTCTCTTTTACACACACACACTCTTGCTTTAGTTCGCTCCCAGCCTCACCTCCCTCACCCTCTCGATTATTTGGTTTCCTCCTCCGCTTTTCCACTTTCATCTAGACCTCAACCACCCCAAACACCACACACACACACACACACACACAGAAAAACACACAACCTCACCCCACCCCTGCATTTTGTGGGTTACCGGGAAGAGATTGAAATGGTGACACACACACACTCCCCTCCCTTGCTCTGAATATGTAATACACACATACACACTTTAAACCAGATGAACAATGCAACATTCAAGCCACTCCAGCAATAACATTACAGCTGTAGAGTTGGCTGTTTTTTGCACCATCAGGGAAGTCATCAGAGCCGAGTGTGTTAAGTTCACAGTTTGGTCCCTGGAGGGAAGAGGAGGGAGGGAGGCGAGCTGACAGATCGCTCTGCTGAATGACTGCGAGGACGAGCGGCTGAAAACACCCTGTTTAGAATAACAATGTAACCGGAGCCTCCCTGCAATTCTGCAGCACGGCCAGAGCACGGCGATGCACATACATACACATAAATATACACACTCACACACACCTCACCGGCTGCATGACAGGCGCGACCAATAGACAAAGAGCCCCGGCACGGTCACACGCCACAACCGATTATCACTGACAGTAAAGTGGAAAGGTGGAACGGCCCGAGCAGTTCTGGCTCAGGAGGGGGGCGGGTGGATGTGTCCATCCCGGTGTGAAGCCACTTTCTGTTTTTTTTTTCCTGCAGAATAATTGTGTGCATCCACTTTAAGTGTGTTTTTATGTGTGTGTGTGTGTGTGTGTTTAGGGGACTATCGGGGCTGTTGTTTCTCAGCGGCGAGTGCCCAACGAGCGGAGACGCGGCACGTCAGTCGAGACGCCGTCTGCAGCGATGACACATCTGAGGGAGTGTGACCATCAAAGGCAGCAGCCCCCACTTCCTGCCAGCCGGCCAGACACACACACACACACATATATACACACTCTTGATGGAGTGTGGGGATACGGCTGCCCCTCTGATCTTTCTCCCTTCAATAACATTAGAGGATGTGCAGGAGAAGGGGGATTCTGACTGACAGCAATATGTTAATATGGAACGTGGCAGATCACAGCTTCTCTAAAGACAGAGCCATTCTGCGCGGTTGGGGATATTTTCAGAAGAAGAAGAAGACGGAAAGGCGTATCAAAGAACACCAAAGGTGGTGTGAATGGCCACCGATTACTGCCAACGCCACAGGTCAAGAGGTCAAATAGTATTGAGCGCCAACGTAAGCATTTAAAGATTATATTTGACCACTGCTGCTCCGTTCACAGGTGTTGTTGAGGTTCAGTCCCTCCAGGATTTGAGGTTTTGTTTCCCAGAATGGCTGCATTTCAACATTATTTCTTTTTTCTTTAAATATATCTGATAATACTTGTAACTATTTTGATATTTGCTTACTGATGCGCAAATTCTGCAGTATCTTTCAGAGTAAAAAAGAGCTCAGGAATCTTGAAGAATTTTAGCTTTAATGGAATTAACGTGGCCTGTAACGACGGCATGAGATTGCTTTGTAAACTTCCACGATAGCGTAGTGCCAGCCAAATATTCGTAAATGTCGGTGCGCCCACCTGCTCTGCCGTAATACGAAATCTACCGATATATGTCTGTTTCGGAAAATGGTATTATTCTGTCCTTGGTCAGCTCTGATGAGTTGAGCTCGGTCAGGTTCTCATCAAGGAGTGTGGATCTACTGGTGCATCAGTTTGCATCTGGGTGCTGATTTCTCTCCTTTTTGATATGAAGAAGTTGCTTATGTATTGTCATGTATTAGCTGTACTTTATTGGTTTTTTTTTATATATTGTCTGTTTTTATTTAGTAAGCTATGGACCTTCTCCTTTAGTCTTAATAAAGTCATTACTAAACACACTTCTGTACCTTTTTTTACTAGATTCTAGTCTATTCATTATCCTCAATGTCCCATGAAAAGCATGATTAGTTTTGGTTTTTAGATAAAAAATGGTTTATTTTTTGTAACTTCTAAAATGGTCAATCAAAAGAGTGTGTTTTATTTATCAATGGCTCATAAAAGTAGCTCTGGTCTAGATTTGTGTGCATGTAACAGCAGCATCCCTCCAGTTTGACACTTTGTTTTCTGGAAAATTTGTGAGAATCAGAAAACTAAATCTTTTCTTTGGCTGTCCGCAATCAACCAAAGAAATTCTTAGTTGACTAACACACATTCGATATAGTCGACTTATCTGTTAGTTGATTAAATCAACAGATCTGTAAAACTGAGTTTCTCCACAAAGAATCGCACAAAAGCACCACTTTAAATCTTGCGTTTACCAGAGATGTGCTCATAAGTTTCTTGGAAAAAAGTCATTCAGCATGAAAAAAAAGCATAAAAAACGACTAATCTGCTAAAGAAATCTTATCCGATGAAGACCAAAACGACTAAGAAGGGGCAGCCCTACAAATATCGCAAAGAACAAGTTGAATTTGTGTTCAACCTTGCGACCACAAGTTCACAAATTCCTAGAGGGACTTGCTCCCTGAAGAGAATACTTGTGATCTCCCCAGCAGGTGCCGTTGCCGACAATCATCAGCTGAGGAGCCCAGAAACATTCAGGTCTCAGTGGGAAAGGTATCTGGACGGAGGGGACGGGTTACGTGCAGCCACAGGCCTGGTGCAAACAAACCGCTATACGCTCCCGACTCCAGCAGTCGACGTGCATGTCGTTACATGTTTGGAGGGGGCGAGTAAACACTAATGAGAACAGATTGGCACAGCAGGTCCCCCCCCCCACACACACAAACACACACTTCCTCTTTCAGATGTAGAGCAGCCAGACTTGGGTTTAAACCAGTACTGAAGGCTACATCTGTTCGCCCCACAGCCTCTGTTGCCATAAAGCAAAGCCACAACCACACCTTGGAGCGTTTGTGCCGGCACACACCCAGTTATTGCTACACAACCGGATTTATTGCCTGAAATAAAACTAAATCAGCTCATTAGCTATTTATTATCCTGAGTTCGTATTTTTCTCCCAAGAAATCTGTGAATTTATCGGTCTTTATTTGAATATAAAAAAATGGCGAAAACTTGATTTTAGTGCCATTTGCAATGCTAGCGCTCTATAGCTCATCGTTTTCTTGTTTTGTTGTCTTACTTGGAAGTTTTTTTGATTTATATGGTGCCTTCAAATTAAACGTGTGAGCTTGTGTTTACAACATGGGAAGTCGTGTACACAATATGCGTGGCGGTGGCAAGTGTTTAAGTCGTGAAGAACACCGCTGCTAAGCAACGGTAATATTAACGTTACTGTCGGCGTCTAGAAGCCACAGAGGTTAATAATTTAGCAAGCTGGCAAGCGGGTAACATAATGCAGGAAATGCAAAGGCATAATGAATATCAACATTTTCCTCAGACCTATCATAAAATTACAAAGAAAAACAATATACGACTAAATTAACTTATTATGCACCGAAAAATCAACCTTCCTCTCAGAAACTTTCCACGTACGAAGTCGTGAACACCACAAGAGGGTATATGAACGCCCCCATATGGACTCGCTCACACGGTAAACACTACCCTATTTGAAGACACCATTATAGTCTGTTCATTTGTATTTTCTCCTTCCCTGTTATCTTTCATTTTCATTTTCATCTTCATTTTCTATGACGTGAAGATTTTCCAAGCAGCCATCAAACCTTTTCTTGAGTGCTTCGGTGTGAACGAGGACGTAAAATCTGGGTAAACATCTGCTTAATCCAATCTGCTCCTGTTAAAAAAAATCTTGGAAATTATCTCCATAAAAGTAAAGAGTAGAAAACCAGTAAAAAAAACTGTAAAAAAAAACAAAAAACTAATTTAAATGGAAATGATGAGCCTTAACACTACAACAGAATTCAGGTTTATCGGCAAAGAAAACCACAGTGCTTTTAGAAGCATAATACATTTTTCAAATTCAGAGGTAAAGAATTCAGAGTTCTCCCCTCCTGCTGCATGACTTCCTAAAGCCCTGACCTTTAGCACAGTGAGAGCCGCGGTCACGCTCTGGAAGACCCGACAAATGGCCCGAGCCTCCTCACAGTCCGCGTGGATTTACCGTTGAGAGGGAGCCCTCTCCTCTGACCGGCCTAATTATACTGTAAGCGCCCTTTTCCTGTAAGCGCTGGAAGTTGGCTGCTGAGAGGACGCTGGATGTAGAAGGCCTGTTAAATCCCCCTAAAGCACTTAAAGGGATTTTAAGAAAGCGAATAGTAGAAGGAGCCAACCTGCCGCTCGGAGATGAGGCCTCGGCCGACCACATTACGACCGGAAGCTCAGGGGTCCGTTTCAGATGCTGGACTCGGGTCAGCAGGGGGTTCTGCTCAGAAGCAGTCGTACCTCAGAGGATACCCCCTGCCAGCTTTTAGAGTTTGCTGGCTTTTTCATTCTGAACTCTCTCTCTCTTTATAGTTTAACCTAATATACGAGTATGAGTCTTATGCTAATGTTCTAGTAATTAAAGGGTCAGTTCACTGAAATTACAAAACACACATGTTCTAGGGGTGGGAATCACCAGAGGCTAGGGATGTGCATTCCAAGCAAAAATACTATTCGAAAATCACTGGGAATTAGCCGATTATTATTCAAAAATCGACGTATAACCCCAACAAAAACGCGTAATAACTCTTACGAGACTCGCTGCCTTGACCTATCCTAACCTTAATCATTCAAGGTTAATGCTAAACCTTAACCATCTCGCAAGAGTTTCCCAAATTGTGGGTTACCTTCTAGACACAACCACAGATTCTGGAGAGGTTAACTTGTGATCTGACCCAACTGCAAGGCGGCATACTCTGGGAAAATGCAGCAAGTTTACCAACTCATCCACTGATTCTGACCACAGCTAATGAACTTTGAAAATGCCGTTAGATGGTAACTGGGCAACTCTTTCTTACAGCCGACAATCTCTTTACCCACTCCACACCTCATGCACAGTGTATGAATAATGCAATATCATCTTAGCCACAGGTCATACAGCATTTGTTCGCTCAACAACTTAGTTTAAGAGCTTCAACCTCTGAGGGAATAAGCTGCAAGTGCATCCAACCGAAATTTGCTCCTCTTAAAGACACAGTCACTGTGTAACATAGCTACAAACTGATGACGGTTTTATCCTTTTTGCTCCATAAAAACATCCAAAAGTCCTGTGAGATTTTCTTTGTCCTTTATGCACAGTGACACTTTGTTTCAGGGATTTGGAAGTAAGATTGGCTGGATACTCTAGGTGTGACAAGAGGGGGAGAGAGTGAGGTTTGAATAAGCAGTAGTAGTAGTAGTAGTAGTGTAGTTTTTGGTGACGCAAGTCTAATTTCCCCACGGTGAATATTTATTTAGGAGGCCCAGGTTTATCCACTGAGAGGCACCTGCCGTGGCAGCAGCAGCCAGGGTAAATAACCCCCAGGCATGTATGCAGACACACAAGAGCTCCCACCCCCTCAGCAGCGGTCCAGATAACAACCCTGAGTCAACACTGCCACTCCACTTTTGTTTTCTCTGCCTCCCCTCCTCTCTTCCCCTCCCACGTTCCAATCCCTGCGGAACCGCAAGGACCGGGGCTGAAAAGATGCGGGGATGAGGGACAGTGAGATAGTGAAAGAGAAAGAGAGAGGGAGAGAGGAGAGAGGAGGGCTAAATTACAGCATGGGAATGCAAATGAGTGCATTTTATTTGGGGGGAGCCAAGGAAGGCAAGCAGGCTTTATTTTCCAGGCAGGAACGGCCCCCCTGTGGCCTCTGGATCAGTTGCAGCAACGGCGATGGAAGAAAAACGAACACTCTCGCTCTGCCTTTTTTTACTTGGGGAGGAATAAAAGAAGAAATATAACAAATACAAAAACCCACATCTCTCAGAGGCTGGCGCAGTCATAAAATAAAATGATATTTTGCTATGCTTTCATGCCACCACTCTCCTCCACTCCCTCCCTCCTCCCCCCCAGCAGAGACACACTAAAGTTGCTGAAATATATGGGCACTGCCACCACCACCACCTCCCCCATCTGGAAAAACAGCGAGAAAGTGAGCGTGCACAGGAGGGAAAGGGGACGAGGACGGAGGAAGCGGGGTAAGCCAGCTGCAGGTGGCCTCCAGATGTGGTGGCTCTGGGGACGGGCCACTCTGGCGCTGTTAAGGGCGACTCAGAGCTCCCTCCTTTTCCTTCCATCGCTCCTCCTCCTCGCTCAGTGACAGGAGCCATCTGGCCTGGCAGAGAGTGTGGAGACGCAGCAGAGAGAGAGTCCCACCCTCCCAAGTGTGGCCCCTGCGTGCCATTCAGCCGAGTGCACAAGTAAATAAAATGCATGCGCGCACGTACACACAATACCTCCCGCTTTCGCCCCCCCCTTAAGCTGTCACATGGCTATTAACCCATCGAAGCTGCGGCCCAGCTGTGCTCCATTACGATAAATACAGCAGGGTCGCGAGGTCTTGTCAACCAGGAGTCAGCCATCAGATACCATGAGGTGTCCACTTACAGCCTTTTAAAGCTCACTTTGCTAAAGAGTTACAGCCATTTTCATCATCACAACCCCCCCCCCACACCCCACCCTCCACCCTCTCTTCGCTTCATCTCCTACACCCTCTGGAAAAGAAACTCCCACCCACCAACCTCATCCACCTCGTTCCACCATGGCAGATGATATTTCACACTTCCTCTCCAGCAGAGCAGACCCCTTCTCCGACACTCGCCATATCCCCCCCTAAACCCCACTGTAACTGGAGTTTGCGTTTTGGTCACACGACACCTGGAACATCCGACACCTCCGACGCCGCTGCCCCACTTCCTGTACTGTGTGTATTTCACTTCAGCTAAAGCGCAATTACCTGCAAGTAACAGCATGTTCTCGAATGAGCGAAACGCAGAGCCACAAAAACCCATTTCCTGGAAGACGAATCATTTGTTTTATACCTCGGAAAAATAAAATAGCTCTCCGCTCCCCCTCTCCAATTGTCAGTCATTACAACTCTGTTAAGAATACTTTTGGAAAAGGTTAGCCAGTTAAAGCGCTGGCTGCTTTCTGCAGGCACATTTGGTCTTTGTACGGCTTGGGAATACTCCTAAAAGGATTCCTGAGTAATTGTCTATGCTGCAGTAGAAATTGGGAACGGAGGAAAATGGACTGTAATGACAGAAAGGGTACAAGGGTAGTAGCAACATAATGGCCGATGAGAGCGACGCAGGGTTAATGCCGCGCTGTTCTCTCTGGATATTATTGAACGAATAAAACCCTCCATGTTCTATTAACATGTACAACATACCAAACAGGGGAGGAGGGGCTCGCCCCTTGAGTAGTTTTTATTTATTGTATTTATTCATTATCTTAGCATCTGGCATAAAGGAGGCTCTTTTAAGACTCTAATGTCCTTCAGGGAAACGGCATTCAGCTCGCTCGTTAGACAAATAAAAGACACTAATAGCAACAAAAAGGTGGACTAAAATGTCCTAAAGATGTAAACACTCTGAAGCTTGAAGGATTTCTTTTCCCTGCTTATCCTCGCTGCCCATTTTTTATATGCTCTCACATGGGAGATGTTCTGAGCGTCCCTGCTGTGTTTGCTGGCTGCGGAGCTGAATGAATGGCAACCAGTAGCATTGATTTGCAGCGCGGGCCGCAGATCAAACCACAGGACAAAAGACCAGGCAGGAGGACAATGGTGGAACACAGTGGACCGCATGGGAGACTAATGACAACCGGTCGATCGGGACGGCCACAACCGACCACAGGTGCACTCGTTTCCAGGAAGGAACGGGCCACGCAACACGCGTGGAGAACGGTTGGCGAATCAGACGCAGATAGCACACCGTGGTGGTCAGAGGAAGAAAACATATCCACAGGAACACAGTTCTACCTTTTTATCCGTGTTCTTTTCTCTTTCTTCATCCTCTCCGTTTCCCCCCATCTCTCTCTCGCCGGCCACACAGACCATGAAGAAAGTAAATATGTGCGCGAGGTAAAGCAATCGGTTAACCTTTGAAATACCCTGGCAATGAGATCTGCCGCTCTTTACTCTTTTTTCAGCTGCAAAAAAAAAAAAAGGAAGAGAAGAAGAAGAAGAAAAAAAAAAAACACAAGGTTGGCCACCACTTCAGAGGGGATATTCAATATCCATGAGCTTTTTCATTTCACACTGATGAATAATTCAGGGTGACCTGCCCACCACTGAGTGAGAGAGAAAGAGGGGGGAGGGAGACAAAAAAAAGAGGAGGAGGAGGACTGGGGAGGTGTGCAGAGGTAGTTGTCTGTTTTAGTGGATGCAGCTGTTGCCGTTCGACATGCACAAAACCAATCTCCTCCCCAGCTGCCGCGGAGAGAGGAATAATATACGGCAGAATTGACGACAGATAATTGGGGAGATTATATCAAAGTGCTGCCATTCTTACAGCGAGAGCAGTGAGCACACATCGGCGCTATCCTGTAAACAAAACAGCCACGGGACGGGGGGAGACTAGTAGAATAAACATGACAATGCAATTTCCCAAAATAGACGGAGGATTTTTCTCACCGATCACAACATGTCATGATGAGCACGAGCACACACACACACACACACACACACACACACACACACACACACACACACACACACACACACACACACACACACACACACACACACACACACACTCCTCATCTCGCCATTAGTGC
The DNA here is from genome assembly GCA_916701665.1 of Sebastiscus tertius. Classification (NCBI taxonomy): domain Eukaryota; kingdom Metazoa; phylum Chordata; class Actinopteri; order Perciformes; family Sebastidae; genus Sebastiscus; species Sebastiscus tertius. Next base: position 28,287 of record CAKAOH010038254.1, on the reverse strand, counting down.
TTAGCGGTGACCTTTAGGACTGTGAAGGAGGATGCAGGGAGCAGTTAACTTTCAATCTAAAGTCCAATCAGCTGGCCTCCAGTCATCGTCATCCAACATGAAATATGTATCTCAAAAAAGTGAAAGACTGATAATTTAGGACTCTTCAAATAAACAGGTGGAACACAAAATGCTCTGTTGAAAAGTGTATCTAAGATTTAAAAAATGTGTAACCTAGGGTTGGGCAATTGGACGAATATATCAGCTATAGTACAGAGCCCATTTTTTGGGGGGGATTTCTTCTCATTTTATTGAGCTTATTTAAAGGTCTGCCTCCGAAAAACGAGCTAGTCGCTGCTCAGCGTCAGCAGCTCAGCTGGCGGAGAGAGCGAGACAGTGGGGAGTGTAGAGCCGGCATATTTTCACATCTAACTCTATGAATTAAGACTTTATTTCGACAAAAACCACAGTTGGTGATTATTGGCACAGTGGAAAGACCAACCGAGATTTCGTATTTATTTTTGTTGAGTTTGAATGAAGTGTGTTTAACGAAGCTCCGCTGCTCAAAAACATCCCAGCTGAAACTACAGCAAGGGTAACTACACCTGCGTACACCTACACCAGCTAACACATCGTCAATCGGAACATTTTTGACATACTGCCCAACCCTTGTGCAACCATGTGTCAGATCCTTAACCCTCCTGTTGTCTTCGGGTCAAATTTGACCCGTTTTCAAACTTCATTATATCATAAATATAAAGGTCTTTCACCTAATTGCCCCAAAATAACATGAATGGTTTCCTTATATGGTCTTTGCAAAAATAAATAATGACCACTACTTTCGTTGCATTATGGGTATTTTATTCAAAATTATAGCACCTGTGGTGTTCCGGTGGTGCAATGTGTCACTCTGTCATTAAACATTTTATTTTATATTATAATATTTGTAATATTCTGACTAAACTTTGACATATACTGGTCTGTGATAATCCATCAAAATTATTCCTCCAATTTTGAGTATAGTCCAAATAATTCAAAATTTCTGCATTTTTTTCCTAAAAAAAATGAGGTTTAATTTCATATAAATTAGGTTTATTGACCATGAATTCCCCAAAAAAGTGTAAAACTTGTGGTAATGAGTTGGAATGAAGTTGGCCAAAAAGGTGTAATACAGAATTGGGTGATAATTTATAATGTATGCTTTAAAAACAGTCAAACAAGACCGGGTCAATTTGCAAACAAAAGTTGCATGGTCGACGGGAAGACAACAGGAGAGTTAATCCAGCATGTTTTAAGAATCTGAAATTATTCAGAAACTTACGTTCAGAAAAACTTTGATCATCACAAACTGATGGAAATTTATCCCTGACATGGCTCAAACATTACTTTCAAAAACACTCTCTCGCATACTTTACAAAATAGAAACCCTCATACTCATAACGCCACATTATTAATTAACAGCAGTACCGTAGATGGGTAAGACGTAAAGGCCCACTTTCGGACCGGGGGACGGCACTTCTGACCCCGTGCGGCAGAGGTCAGCTGCTACTATCGAGCACGCACACAAACACACACTCAAGCTGTCACAAGCAGAGGGAGACCAGCTGTTCCTCATTCGCTCGAAGGCTCCGTTCCCTCCACGGGTTGGCTGGCTTCGCAGAAACCATTAATCCCTCTGTGAACGCAACCGATGGTTTGGAAAGATCAACCATGAGAAAACAGCGAGGGAGGGTTTGAGTGGGGGCAAGGGGGGGGGGGAGATGGGGATTGAGTGTGGGGGGGCTCCACAACACTTTTTTTTGTTTTTTCGGAAAAAAAAAAAAAAAACTACTGCAGTGGAAAAATAGATTTTCCTGGCCATATTTCCCCGGGGACACAAACAACACAGAGGCCGAGTGGAGATGGAGCAGCAGATAGTTCATGTAACATTTACCAGGTTCTCGGGAAACTGGAGACACATGACAGAAGGACTGCGCGCAGATAAGCGTTTAAGAATCTAGAGGTGTACGGCGGCCTTTAACGGCGCAGTCATAACATACATACAGCGCAGTGAGAAAATTCATTGATTTGGGTTTGCACTCCAGCATATTAGATTAGAAATTAAGAAATGACTGTGAGGTTAAAGTGCTGACTTTCAACTTTCATTTGAAGGTGTGAACAGTGTGCAACTCACAGCCCTTTTTATACACAGTCCACACAATTTAAGACGATAAAACTGACCCGTAACATGCAGACACGTCAAGAGTTTGCTTAACGGTACAGACAGCCAGAAGATCTCATTCCAACTTATCATTCCTTCTACTTGCCCCCTATTCAAGTTTTTTAAATCTTGTCTGACTAGTTTCTGTACCCTAAAACAAGAAAGCAAATGTACACAAAGGGTTACAATTCCTAAACTCTTCATCTGGCGGGAGGAAACCGACCCAATATGACCAAATGCATCACTGTTTACGTGTTTGAACAGGCGTAGTGGTTTGCGTAGATACAGTACATCAATGCATGCACGTGGTGTTGTAGGATATTAATACTAGAGCAGACTGATTATTATACAGCTACATTCCCTGTAATAACCCCTGACCGATGCCATGTGAGCTGAAACCCCTCATCTGTCTCCACTCATTCATATCAGAGGGATTAGTGAGGATGACACAGACTCCCACTGACATGTGATGCCTGTATAGTAGCATCCACACACACACAAACACATATCGTACACACACAGGTGGCCAGTAGGATTTCCCCACTCTAATTCCCAGCCTATTCCGAGACAGGTAACGTAAGACCCTAACCCATTACAGTTATCAGCAACAGCAGGTAAGGAAGGGCTCAATATACAGTGCAATCAGGAAGTATTAGGGCAGTGACACATTTTTCTTGTGTTGCCTCTGTACTGCAGGACTTTGGAGTTGAAATAAAACGATGACTATGACATTAAAGTTTGCACTTTCAGCTTTTATCCTCTGGTGTTTACATCCACATCAGATAAACACTGGAGGAACTGCAGCCCTTTCTATATAAATTCACTTAATATTTAATTAGCAGTCGATGTCTGAAATCTATGACCCACTGACTCCGGCAGCTATCTTCATCTCTTGCTTGTTTCAGGGTTTTTTCCTCCTCACTCTGGTCTTCCGCGGGTCAAACACATGATCAGTTGGACTGAGATCACGTGACTCACTCTTTACCATAAAAACACTTGGTTGTTTTGTCTGTATACTAAAAGGATCATTGTCCTGCTTGCTGCATTGATCTGAAATTGGGTAAACATGTATGAAAAGGGTTATGAGTCAGACACGGTTCACCCAATACGGATGTCACATCCTCAAACAGCCTTAAAGGGACAGTGTGTGACATCTAGCGGTGTGGTTGCAGATTGCAACCAACTGAATCCCCCTACACTCACTCCTCCGTTTCCAAGACTTTTTGCACTATGTGGCTAACGTTACTGCGGTGTGTCAGAGAACTACGGTGGCATTCAGGTAACGTACAAACACGAAAGGCTCTCTCTAGAGCCAGTGTTTGGTTTGTCCGTTCTGGGCTACTGTAGAAACATGGCGGTGCAACATGGCAGACTCGCTCCCTATTTAGACATAAAGAGCTCATTCTAAGCTAACAATAACACAATGCTTCTTAGTTTCAGGTGATTACACACTAATGAAAACATAGTTATAAATATTATATTCCATTTCTGCTAATAGATCCCCCCAAAAATGTTACACACCGCCCCTTTAAAGCTGTTTAATTTAAAATCCAATGTGCTTAAGTAGAGCCAAAACAATGAGACTGTCCTAACACGTTTTGGCTGCACAATACTGTATATGCACAGTAAATAGAGCTAGTCAAAGGAAGAAAGAGACAGATAGAGGAAACTTAAGGTCTTGTCCTAATGTCCTGCTGTCACATCCAGCCGGCCTCAGATGAAGACAAACACTTCCTGCTGCTGAGAGAGGGACATCTGTGGAATGATGTGTGGCAGGAAAGCGAGGGGCAGCGGCTGCATTGTGTGTCGGCCACAAACGCACACACATGTCCGTATATCACAAGACACAAATACGCTGGAGCTATGGATTTCATAAGCACTACATCAAAGCACCCTTATAAAGTCAAAAAAGCAGAGTGGCTGCACAGGAAGACAGACACTGCCTTGTTTCTAAAACACGCACACATAACACAGACGTGTCCAGAGACGAAGTCTGAGGCCACACTGACACACAGGGGATGTTTCTCTCTGCCTAGCCAGTGGAAAACAGGCAAGGAGTGCACGCTGAAATCAATGTCAGACACCTGAACAAAGAAGTTTAGCCAAGGACAGCTGAGCACATTAGGCATGCATCCTCGTGGATGTCCTTCCAAATACAGGCAGGGAAATTAAAATCCCATTCAGGCTCCCATGGGAGCAATGCACTGGAAGGTTACATAACTATCAGCCGCACCAGTGATGGCTTCCTGTCAAAAAGAGGGGGGGGGGGAAGAGGATCTGCCATGTTTTGACTAACCTCCCAGGAAGGATACAACCTGGGTACAGTGGCACCAAGAGAATAGACGTATATACAGGTGAACACGTCAGCTTGACACATCCCATATGGCTACGAGAAGCTGTTGCCAAGTCTCTCCATCCTGTAAGCTACAAGCCCTGCCCCCCCCTCAAACGCACCTTCGCCTACTAATTCTCCAGCCCAGAAAAGTACAGCTGAAGATCCTCTGTGGATTATCTCCACAAGGAAACCACGTGCTGGCATTTGTGGACAACACGCATGCATCATTAATCTACCGAGCACGCACACAACACACTAACTAGCCAATCACGTCTCTAACTAGCGGGTTGGCTATTCTTCTTCACGTGACATCGAGAGTTCGGTTTACCCACCTGTGCTGCTCTGTGGGACGCTACTGACAGACAACTCCATGGCCAATGCGAGTGCTGCAAGGCGCTCTCCTTACTTTGGGTGGACTGTTGCAACTGAGCTCGACTCAACCGTTTAATGCCATTATTAACACTACTTATGGCTTTAGCCAACCAAGACAGCGCCCAGCGGAGAGGAGTACACAGGCAGAGGCCCTCCCACCTGCACCTTTTACATGAATATTTTAAAAGGAGCTGCTGATTTCGCTGCAGCTCACATCTTTGCTTTCAAAAACTCTTTGCTTTGAGAATAAATAAGATTTCAACAATATGGAAATGCGGATGCCTCTGCAAGCTATGTGTAAATTTACACTTTGATGCAAGATGATAAAGACTGGTTTGCATTGGAAGAACAACCAATTTATTCAGTAGGTGCAAAAGGAATAATGTGTCAACTTTTCATCAATATGCATGTTTGAACATAAAACGCCATGCATGTAATAAGAGAGGCGCTTCACCGGTGTGCTAAAGCCTTTGCACAAAAAAATGAGAAGCAATCTCTTGAGATGTGCACTGTTCAGAGAGAGAGAGAGTAGAGAAGAAATGTTTTCATTAAGTGCCCTGCAACATCTTATTATTTTCACTCCATTTTCTCTTCCTCCAAACTGCACATGGCTGATAATAAAAAAAAGAAGTAACAAGTGCACGAAATAAATGTGCAACACTGCATGCAGGGCTTCACTTTTCCCCTTTCCTTAAATGTGAAGATTATCTATCTCTGATTACCACCGAAACCTAGGTTGCCTAGCAACACACAATTAAGAAGTATGCTTTCCGATCGGCGGCAAGGGCTGCCCATTATCAGATGAAGTTACTGAAGCAACAAATGTCAGCTACATGCAAATGAGTTTGTTGTGCTAAAAGTGTATTGGAAAGGGAGGGAGGGAGAGGACTTCCCACTCCCACCTCCCGCCCTCCCCCCCTTCCTCCTCTTCTGAATGTCGCACCTCGCTTCTTATTTCCTTGACAACACATGAAGGGAAAGCCACTTCATAAAAGTCATTACTCTATAACAAGTGCAGCAGTCCACAGACCCATTAGAGAGGCCAGACACACGGTTGCATGGCATATAAGCAAGCAAGGTTAACAGATTTAATTCTTCCCTGAGCTCATCAGCTCTCATCTGCAGGGAAATATATCAACTTGTTAAAAGGAGACATGATGATGATCAGATGATGCCTTGCTGGGGAATTTACTCTCACGGTAAACTGAGCGTAAAAAAAGCTGCCACACTACTTGTATAAACCTTGTACGAGACGAACAACACTGTTTGTCAGTTTTGCAACACAAAAAAAAAAAATCAACATAATTATGCGTTCTGTGAGGCCGCTGAAGATAAACAATTTAACATATTCACGGGAATATGTGGTTGAAAAGAATACACCATTGTAGAAAACAAACAAAAAGACAAGTTTGGTCTGGCCATATTGTATGCAGCGGCGTGGTTTACGACGAGACCTTCAAAAGCAAAACGTTTCTTTCATTACTGTCACTCTATATAAATGTAAATTGATTCTTAAGAGTTGGTGAAAACAGCACAGAGCAGAAGAAATTTACTTTGAGATACATTTGAGCAGGTAGAAGGTAGGGCTGCGACTAACGATTTTTTTCATTGTTAATTAATCTGTCAATTATTCTCCCGATTAATCGATTAGTTGTTTCGTCTATAAAATGTAAAAAAAATGGTGAAAAATGACAATTAGTGTTTCTCAAAGCCCAAGATGACATCCTCAAATGTCTTATTTTATCCACAAATTATAAAGATATTCAGTTTACTGTCATAGAGGAGTAAAGAAACTAGGAAATATTTACATTTAAGAAGCTGAAATCAGAATATTGACTCAAACCGATTATCAAAATAGTTGCCGATTTTGTTTGTAACAGCAAACAAACAAACAAATGAAAGAACGTTTTAGCGACACTATAATGCAACAAGAATTTTAAACAGACAACAGGGTGTCTATAAAAACAGTTACCTATTATAGTCTACACAACTATATATCCAATTAGTGTAATTGGATTTGAGGCAGTTAAGTCGCAGATTAGGTGAGAGTACAGTGTAAAATAGAATTACAGCAACGCTGGAACATGGAAATCAACATCTATGTACTACAGAAAGCTAGAAATACATGCCTTTTTGATATTTACTAACTCTGTGTTGTAAAAAAATAGATTTAAGAGTATAATAAAAGCACAGCTAGTAAACAATATCCTGTATTTAAGTGTGTACCATGTACAAGAAACCTTGAAAAAGCAAGGTGGAGCTACCAAAACAACTCCAAAAAGCACACTGTTGCTCCAAAGATTATTCTGACCAATAAACTACGTGGAAGAAAAATGACAGAAAAAAATGTTGACCTCAATAGCTGGAGTGCTGCTCATGAGAAATGTTTCAACTTGGTGATGAGACAGGATCCCCTCCGGCAAATGACACAACCCTGTTGCAATACATGTATAAATAGTTGCGTAATTTAAAAAAAGACCTCTCGGAGCAAAGCTGCTTAACTTGTCAGATGCATCTTACATGCTACTCCTCCGTTCAAAATGACTGTCAGACGGATATTTTGTCGTATGCCAAAAATCTATCTATCATTTACAGAATTAAATCTCGCTGTGCATCTAATCTATAACAAAACAAAATCAGAAAAAAGAAGAAAAACCTAAAATATACGGGACAGAAGAGAGAGGGTTTGAAGAAATTAGTGAGAAAAGGTGAGGTTTGACATTACTTGTGTCAGGTGTGGCCACCATGGTTGAGACTATGACGGGTGGACCGGTGCGACGTCCGACCAGCTTGGTGTTGTTAAGGTTTTGCGCTTGCAGAGTGTTGGAAGAAGTTACAGGAACAATGTTAGTCTCAGGGGCGACATTGATTCCTTTCCGGAGAAGTTGGGGGCTGTGGAGGGGGCTTGACGCTAAAGCTGGCGATGGTGGAGGGAGGTTGGGGGCTCTCTTCATCAGCTCTATGGGAGAATAGGAGCCAGAGAAGGTTTTGGGCGCCGCTCCAGGGGTGCCCGGAGCAGGTGGAGGCTGTTGTCCAAGAGCAGACATGGCAAGACCGGTGTGAGCATTGTACATGGAGAAGGGTCTCGCCTGAGTCACAGCGCTGCTATATCCTCCGGGGCTGAGTGGGAAAGCTCCAGTTGTCAGGGGCCGTGCTGCTGGGTAGGTGGTGGTCTCCAGGAGGTGTTGGGAGGGGGCGCTGCTGGGTCTTCTACCGAGAAACTCTCCCACCCTGGGGGACACGGTCTGCATGGTGGTTGGAGGTTGCTGCATCAGACCGGGGTCCATGGTCAATCCCTGGGGCTGCATGTAGAGGTCGTTGCGATTGCTGAAGCTGTTGGATCGGGCACGCGTAGCCGTCGCGCCTGCCTTGCAACCGAGCGCCATACGGGAGAGAACGCGAGCCTGGGCCAAGTTAGGGGCAACGGAGCGGATATCGTGGTCCTCCATCATTCCCAGCATGCCGGTGGAATCGAAGCCATGCTGCAGCAGGAGAGTGATGGAGCTCTCGGCCAAGCCTTCAGCTCGCAGGAAAGCCAAGAAGGCAGGGTCCACCATCCTCCTGGGGTCTGCAGCGCTGGGATGGTGAGGAGGCATGCTGGAGGTCACTCCAGCTGTGGCAGCCAGCATGGCTGAGCTGGGGTCATAGTTGGGGTCATAAGGCATCCGCTGGGAGGCTACAGCTCCATAACCTCGGGGGAGAGCTCCGTCCATTCCCTGACAAGCTGGGTCCACCGCTAAACTGGTGGCAGCAGGCTGGCGTGGGTCCAGGGACAAGCTATTGAAATTGTTATAAGCCTGGCGAGCAGAGAGAGACGGCAGCTCAGAGGCGTAAACAGGAAGAGGGGGCTGAACCCCGTAGACTGCAGGAGCGGGAGAGCTGCCGCCAATACGGTGGATGTCTGGGATCATCTTAGATCCCAGAGTTTCCCTGTACAAACGGCTCAGCTCATGAACGGGAGGGGGAGGAGGTGGCGGAGGAGGAGGGGGTGGCGGCGGAGGGGGCCGGCGGCCCGGGGGTAGGTGTTGAAGCGGAGGGCCGCACGGAAGGTGTGGCTCTCGCCTGTCCTTGATCCCAGGTAGGCCTCACCCCCCCGGCGCTAGGCCCATAATGCGAGGCTGATCTGGTGAGCAGGTGCTGGTTATCCCTATAAAAGCCTGACTCTTCGGGTAGCTGACCAGATAAGGTAGCGTCGGAGAGGTAGTAATCCTGAGGTGGCGCAGAGGCCCGGCCCGCCATCAGTTGCCTGAGGTAGAGGCTGTTGCTTAGATCGGGCGCAGAGTTCTTCCTCAGTAGCTGCTGCCCATGCCGATCCTGCTGGATCTGCCTGTACAGGGAGGACAGGAGGTCTGGATCCTGTTTCTCACAGAGATCCGGGTGATGGTGGAACCACGCTCCACGGTCTCCCCCACCCAGCGACAAAGAATTCCTACGCCCCGCAATGGTGCCACAGTAGTGACAGCGACTCGCAGCCCTGTCGTTCTGACCTTCAGACCATTCAGGACCACGCTGGTCCGGGGATCCAACGAAATGCGACTGCTCACTTGAGTTAGGCATCAGTGAAGACAATAAAGCAGACAGCTATAAAAGCGGAAAATAGAGCCGGGTGTTGCGTTTCAACTCTCCAGTTACACTCACCCCCCCCAATCAAAAAGGGAGGAGTGGAGTGGAGAGGAGAAAAGGTGAAGCGTGAGGTACCCTTTTACCTGATCTGCAGCTGTAGCCCCCCCCCCCCCCCCCACCCCACCCCTCACTCTTAAGTCCGTGCTATCATGTAGCTCCCTGCTGGCAGCCTATCTAAATAATTCAGCCCTGGAAACATTAGAAATCCACGATGAGAGAGGCACAACATGACAAACACATAGAAAGAGTAGACATGCAAACAGAAAACAAAAACACACCTTTAGGGCGAGGCTCTACTCCATTCTACAGCAGGGATCATGTTTGTGCTGGGCGTCACGCTTACATTCCCAACTAAGACCGGGGGTAAAAGAAATTGGGGTAAAAACACATGCTGGACAATGCCAACAGAATGGAGGAGGGGACGAGACGCGCTAATCCAATGGGGTTGATGCACGCCATTGGCAGGGACAGTCCCTCTCGTCCACAGCGTTCGCCACAAGGGGATTAGCGTCAAACTAAAACCTGCTTAAATCCACTGCCCCCTCTGACATCACTTGAACCAGATAGTGTACACAGCCAGCACGCTGCTGCTGCTGAGGCCCCTGGATGTGTTCAGGGAGTGTAAAGTTACAGTGTTTACGGTGCTTAGCGGTTACTGCTAACCCCTCCGTTGGCAGCCGGCATCCCCCTGGGCGTGAATGGATCTTCCCCGAGGGACTGGGGAGGTTGGGGACTGCTGACATGCTCGCTGTAGTGTGTCCCTGGAGAGAGGGGGAGGGGGCGCGGTTGCAAAGGCTGGACACACGAGTACTACTGAGGGTCAGATTTAATCCGGTGGCTACTAGAAGGAGGCCAGGAGACGCTCCACTCCGATCGTGGAGAATGCACAGCCTCCTCTACTGGGCAACTACAGATTCACATATATGAATACAGGTAAATACATTCAAAGAGGGAAAAAAACTAAATCTTTGAGTGATTTATATTTTTTCTCCCCAAACTTTGATATATCTGAGATTAATCGGTTGTTTATAAGCATCAGAAAATAGTAAAAATGGCCCCTCACATTTCCCCTGAGCCCAAGATTACATCTTCAAATAGCTTGTTTTGTTTGACCAACAGTCAAAAGCCCCCAAATATTCAGTTTTCAATCATATAAAGCAGAGAGAAGCAGCAAATCCGAACATCCGAGGCTGGAATCAGTGAGCTGGAATGTTAAATTACTTATTTATTAATAAAATACGCAGAATTGCTCATTTTAATTTTATATATTTCAACTAGGGCTGTCAATTGACGCGATTAATCGCATGATTGTCCATAGTTAATAGTGAGTAATGTACCTTAAAGGGAATTTGTCAAATATTTAATATTCTTATCAACATGGAAGTGGGAAAATATGCTTGCTTTATGCAAATATATGTATACAGTTATTACTGGAAATCAATTAGCATCACAAAACAATGACAAATATTGTCCAGAAACCCTCACAGGTACTGCATTTAGCATAATAAAATGGCAAACTGCAGCCCAACAGGCAACAACAGCTGTCAGTGTGTCAGTGTGCTGACTTGATTATGTCTTGCCCCAAACTGCATGTGATTATCATAAAGTGGGCATGTCTGTAAAGGGGAGACTCGTGGGTACCCAGAGAACCTATTTTCATTCACATATCTTGAGGTCAGAGGTCAAGGGACCCCTTTGAAAATGGCGATGCCAGTTGTTCTTCGCCAAAATTTAGCATAAGTTTGTAGCGTTATTTAGTCTCTTTCACGACAAGCTAGTATGACATGATTGGTACCAATGGATTCCTTAAGTTTTGTAGTGTCATATGATGCCAGTATCTTCAGTAGCATTAATGCGTTAAAGAAATGAATGGCAGTAAAAGGATTTTTCGTTAACGCATTATTATCGTGTTAACTTTGACAGCCCTTATTTCAACTTATCATTTCAAATCAGCATGATTCAAGGGTTGCAAAAGAAAAATGGCTATGTCAAATACATCATACAATACACTGTCACAATAAGGCCATGCCGTGCCATGCTCGCTTCAGAAAATTTTGATTCACAAAATGAATCAGCATGAACTGCACTTTTACCGGTCGAGTCGGATTTCCCCTCGCAGAGCTCGCTCTTCGCTACCAAGTACATACACCAGATGTACAACAGAGCAGATGTGGCTTATCGGAGATGTTGCCATCTGAGAGATAACTGCCGGTGTTTACTTGCCGTGACAAGAGCAATGTAAACAAAAAAAAAAAAAGCAGCGGCAGGAGGAGAAGAAAAGGGAGCTTTGATAAGTGTGTGATGGGAAAAAAGCTGATAAGACGGGAGGCTGCCAGCTTTGACTTCACCTCTAAGGCAGGAAGGGAGGGGAGGGGGGTATGATTGGACTGCACTGGACTGTGACAACTAGATGGCTACCAGCCTGTTTCTATTCTGTGCTTTATTTCTGTTTCAAACAGAGAACCGGGGGTTTAAAAGAAGAGTTTTTTTTTTGCAGGGACATCATCTGCATCCTCAATAGAGACAGCGTGACTGAGATGGGCTAAATTTATTACTGTTTAGGAGTGACAAGAGACTGCTGAAGTCTCTTTATGTTGTCCCACTACCTGTCAAGTCACATAGGGAAACGCCATAACAAGCTCGTTTTCATTTTAGAGCTTAAGTGATGCAATCATGATATAATAAAAAAAAAAAAAAAAAAAACCTGGAGAATTGGAGAACATTAAGTAGGTCAAAACAAAAATAAATCAGAACAGTTTCATTTCCCTATGGCCCTTAGCAGTCCAGTATGATGCACATCTGAAGGAGGGTTTCTTTCATTAGGAGGTAAAGCATACCTAGCAATTTCCTTGCAGTGATTTCTCAGTGCTGTCCTCCCTGACCTGAGTCTCCCTGCGCTTTTTTGTCAGCTGTAAAACACACCATTAATCACCGCGTTGTATCTCTCCGCGGCGATCGCCGACAATAACTTCTTTTAATAAGCCCCTTCCAGGGCCGTGTGTCACTCAGATCCCCCGCTTCCTGACAAAATATTAATAACAATAATAAACACCTCAAGTACGGTCAGGCCGGGTGTTGCTAAAACCGAAACGAGGATATGACATATCATATCTCCTGCCATGCAAATTGCTTGCGTTTCCCCGCTATTCATAAGCATGAGGAGCTGGGGTACCATATTCATCTTGTCTGCATTCTCTGATATGCCTCTCATGAGAGCTGCTCCATAATTAAGTGAGCATGCTATATTACACTCATCAAGCAACAGGGACCCTGCACTTGCTAGCATGAATAATACAATAGAAGAAAAAAAGAAAGCCCAAAGTTACACAGTGGATATTTGGTGAGAAGCATCAGAATCGGTGCCAACGCCCGGTTTGGTAGCTCGCAGCTAATCGGGCGGCTCTGTGAAAGACCTCTAGGTACAATGTGTTGAACAGACGTCCGGCGACAGTCATGCCTTTGGAGCAATCTGGCCATCTTTCTAGGGCACAGGACGCTAACGGCGGGACTTGGCAGGCAGCTCAGGCACAGATAGCTGCAGAATGATTTAGATAGCTGCGACTCTACAACTGCTGATCCATTAAACTTTCATAGGGACTTCATAAATTAAAGCCATGACTGGGAGAACTTGAAAATTCTACTCAATTACTGTGATTGTACAGTATATTAAAGTTTTAACGAGCCCCTGGGCCCTTTCTCGCTCTAACACAAGTACTGGGAGGAAGGAGGGGCGACGAGGAAAGAAAAACACATGGTACCAATTCTGGTCCGATGGCTTTTGGAGGGTTCACATCTGCTGTGTTAGCAAGACTCTATCCTCCGCCTCTTTACCACCTCGCATCTCCGCAGTGTATGACACAGCGTGTCACACATTTGCACAGGTGGGAGGCAACGTGGGGCAGAGCGAGAGCCGCTACTGCAAACCTTTTTTTATCAGCGAGGGCTTGCGAGACCCCTGGTAGACTTGGTGAGGCAACTGATTTAGAGTTTTGTCTTCCATTTTAGCGGGGTTTGGGTTTTTTTTTTTTCTCCCTCTTTGCCTCGTGCGCAGCCCCGCGCTCCGCCTGCCTATCATTATCAAGCCAGTGGCCCATACTGCATCACAGATGGGGCAGACAGAAGGGAGAGACGACAGCCCGCTTGCTTTTTGGAGAGACGAGGAGGAGTGTGCAGCTGAGTGAGAGAAGAGGGAGGGAAGGAGAGTGAGAGGGAGAAGAAAGGATAGAACAGAAAATGCAATTTGCCTCCACGTCACTGGTGGAAAAAAAAGATATGGAGCCTAGTTAAACGAAAGAACACGTTTGCAATATGTTCAACTAAGCTGCGGTTGTAAGCAGAGATGCAGTAGAGGGTAGGGCTGAGCAATATGACGATACATATCCTCAAAACCGTGCAAAAATGTGCATCGTTTACATTTTTCTATATTGTTTCTATCACGATATAGGCCAGGCCTAAATTTATTTATTTTTGCTCTATAATTTCACATGAAACTTATGTTCACTTTGCACTCAAAATCTAGTAGTAGGAGTATAAAAATAGGCTTTACCATGTGGTTATTTCATATAGACTATTTATTCATATAAACATGCTGTATATGTCGTTATTGAGGTATGAAATGACCTATATCGTGATAGTGGAGGGTACGGACATATTGAACTCTAAAACTCTAATACAGCATTTATGTGCATCTCCTGTAGTGTTAATGCACGGTTTACAAAAGGTTAGTATGTCCTCCTACACTTTGTTTCATTTTACAAAACCTGGAGACTTGTCTCTTTTTCATCAAACAAAATAAGACCAACTACTCGTTCATCAGTGTTTCATGTTGTCTTAACCCGAGCAGCCCTACTAGATCCTAAAAAAACATCTACATAAAATACAGTCTACAATATGGGATCAAATAATGACTGAAAAAAAAGGGTTTGAATTCCACACATGACAGATTATAATCCTCGATGCATCGTAGTCGGTACTCAAAAAGATTTGTGGTTTGATACCCAGCCTTTATTTTCACATGAGCACAGAGTGTTAACCACCACTCACTTGCACCAGGTACAAAAACAACGAACCCTACACCTGGACACCTGACTGTATAGGTCGATAGATGGATCGATAGATGTACTTTATTAATCCCAAATTGGGAAATTCTTGATAGTTGAAAAAAAAAAAAAACACACGGAAAAAGGAAAACATACCGGGAGATGCTGCAACAAGCTGCCACCTAGCAATATGCCATCTTGACTAAGGATATGAAATGTATACAAAACAAGCCTTAATTAAATAAAAACCTGTTAAACAAAAGACCTCAAAGCATGTAGCTGTGAGACATCATGTACCACTAAAGGTAGATCTGGTCTGCGCTGCCTTTGTCAAGGTTGAAAAATGTAATAAAGTTTCCCTTCTTGGTTCGGACTACGGAGCCTCTGTGTTGTTGATTCATAAACATAGGCGCAACTCAACTGTGATTGGTTGATGCCTTTATTCGTGGTGTGAAAGCTCCGAAAATCAACCTTATTCTACAAAAAAATATGTTGCTTTTTTGCCGTGTAATATTTACATTCTGTGTGAAAGTACTCATGACAAAAACAACAGTTTGGGAAAAAATATATATTGCAGAGCAAATTAATCGCACGGAAAAAATGCTGCTGTGTAAAGTGTGCCTTAAAGATCATATTGCTAAATCCATGCAGTTTAAAGTAAAAAAAAATACTAATAATGAATGTATATATTGTTTACAAACAAATATAATTATAGAAAGAACAACTGGCTGCTGAGCTACTTGTGTGTGTTTCCTTCAGCAACTAACATGGATAAATTATATTCCCAATTATGCAACCATAAAGTGTCATCATGTAACACAACATGAATAAAATGCAGACGTTGATTAAAACATTATCTGACTAGATTAGCGCTGCTCTAATCTAACCCAGAGGGGAAACACTACTGCGGTCTACAAGCAAAACAACAATCTGAGCACTAGAACTACCCGCTCGCTCCCAGCCACTCGGCCCAGTTGCTGCAGAACGATAAACATTGGTTCAGCTCAAATTAAGCTGAGAGCATGAGAGGACCCGAGGCTGGGAGGAACGCGGGCCACGGCAGATCACTCCTCATCTCTTCAGGTGACAGAAATGAATCTCTTCACCCCTGAGAAAGAAAGAGAGAGAGATAGAGAGAGAGGGAGAGAGAGAGAGAGAGCCTCTATTTCTCATAACGCTGAATTAAAGCTGATGCTTCCCAGCAGCTGCTTTGATTGAGCTAACTAGAAGCTTTTGATAAAAACAGTCGCAACCAGCTCCCTGCCTCCTTATTTGCAGACAGGCCAGATTATGCTAAATACATATCAAGGACTTTAATGGCTTAATCAGCCTTGTCATCTAGCCACCGGGTTTCCTTAGATACTGCATTTCTGATCCCACTGCCATAAATGCTGATGTAAAACAGCCAGAATGAACAATTCCGACATATAAAAAAAAATTACAATTTACACCGTTGGAAACCGTCTTGGACGAGGAGACTTGTTTTTTTTTTTTTTTAGTGTCGGGGAAACAATAGAAACAAAAGGCGAAAGCTCTGTTGGACGGTGCAGAGAGAGTGTGGTCTCAGCAGACGTTTTTTTTGAAAGAGACCGCTCCAGATTTTTTTGCTTGAAAGTGATTGAGGAGAGACAGCACGAATCACGGCTTCATCTGGTCTGTATCTGCGTGCCAACCGCGGGCCCGGTTGAAGTGTGAACCTGGAGTAAGATGAGTTGGTCCCGACAGTAGCCAAATAAGCCCCTGTGAGGATTTTACCTGCATGTGAAGCAGAAAGCAGAGCCCTGCTTCATGTGTGCTTTCTGCTCGCGCGGTGACAATCGCCATGGCAGCCTTATCACGCCGCTACATGCAATCAGTGGGACAACTTTGCCTGGTCATTGGCTCATGAACAAATCACAAATCACAAGCTGTTTTTTTTTTTTTTTTTTCCTTTACGCCCTCACAATGGCCGCCAGAGGACTGATTCACTGATCCTGCATGATGGCCATCTGGAGAGCTAGTGTGTGTGTTATATGTGTGTGTGTGAGAGAGAGAGAGAGAGAGAAGGAACGTCGGCAGGTATGCTCACCATGAAGTAGCTCTGCATGCATCACAGCAACACCTGTTACCGTCTCTGTGAGCGTCTCCTGTGGGCTTTGAGCTCGTGCCCAGCAGAGCAGACTAACTGTTGTTCCCCCAGGAATGACTAACTACCTCAGCTGTCTGATTCACATGAATGCAACAGCTGGATGTGGACCGCAACTCTAATCAGGAAGGATTTCCACCAATGAAGGATCCACCTGTGATATGAAATATGGCTGCGATTATGATTCTGATCATGAACGGGCGATTAATCAATACTATCCTTTATCGACTTTCAGTGGACTCCCATCGCCGTGATATAATGTTATTGTTTTACAAAATTCTGCCGTGCAAATGACTTACTGGCAATTTATAATCATAAACTGATAATGAATCATTTAAAAAGGGAAAAATGTATTGCCAAGAGTTTTATGAGAAGATTAATACCTCTCACATGGCTAACTTAGCTTAGCATAAAGACTGGAAACAGGGGGAAACAGCCAGCCTGGCTCTGTCCAAAGGTAGCAAAATCAGCCTCTCTAAAGCAGTGGTTCTCAACCAGAGGTCCAGGGACCCCCTGGGGTCCTTCAGTGAGTTCCAGGTGGTCCCAAGAAAAAGGGGGAATAGTTTATTTTCACTATATAATTCAATGAGTAAGAGTCAGTGGTTGCGTCCGAAATTCCATACTAACATGCTATTTAGTACGCTAAAACAGTATGTGAGATATTTTAGTATGTCCGAAACCTTAGTATGAAACCAATAGTACGCAAATTGCATACTATTTCTGGTGAAATATTACAGTATGCAACACTGGACACTACGGCTGCATAAATATCCCACAATACAACGCGATAGTGACGACAACGTTCATAACGGACGTTGACGGACAGCTCTGTAACATCAATCATGCTTCAATTTCACTGTAAGTATAAGATTTCACTTTGCTAGGCGTAATGTGTATTTTAAATTAATTTGATTATCACAAACCATCGTTTTTGGTCACGGGTTACCATGGTTACATGTCTCCAACCGGCAAGGAGGCTCTCAGGAAGTGACGACGTACATTACTGCTCAGTGTGTCCGAAAAGATACATACTAGTGTTTATTCACACTAAAGTATGTTGAACGATAGTACACATATTGAGTATGTAGTGCATCGTATGTGATACAGACGTATTCTGATCACAGGTTTCACTTCCTTCACGGTTATCTCCTCAACTGTAGTTCATAACTATAAAATTCTGGTCTTAATCATAACAACCAACATCATTTTTTAATGGAGGTCCCTGAAGCGAAATATTATCAAATAGGGGTCTGTGACCTAATGTGAAACAATTTAGGGGTCCTTGACATGAAAAAGGTTGAGAACCACTGCTCTAAAGCTCACTAATTAACATTTATTAAACGTCTTGTTTATTTAATCTGTACAAAAGTGTAAAAGCGACAATTCAGCATTTTACAGAGGGTTATGTAATGTATTATTTCTTGGCCGGTACCAGTAACTTCCTGAAGTCTCCGCTGGTTGCCTGGCAACTGGTCCTGGCCAGAGAATGTCCATGAGCTTTAGAGGTGGTAACAAGCTGATCTTTGGACGGAGCCAGACTATAGCTCTGTCCAAAGATCAGCTAAGCTAAGCTAACTAGCTGCTGGTGGTAGCTACATGTTTTTACAGATGAGAGAGTGGTATCAATCTTCTGATCTGACGCAAGAAAACAAATGAGCGTATTTTGCAAAATGTTGAAATATTCCTTTAAGTTGTTAAAACCATGAAGAGTTTTGTTTACATTTTGTTTTAGAGCGATTATTTATATTATTGATTATTTTCTCGATTAATTGTTTGGTCTATAAAATGTCAGAAAATGGTGAAAAACGTCCAAGATGACGTCCTCAAATGTCTCGTTTTGTCCACAATTCAAAGATATTTAGTTTACTGTCATAGAGGAGTAAAGAAACCAGAAAATATTCATATTTAAGAAGCTGAAATCAGAGAATTTGGACTTTTTTTTCTTTAAAAAAATACTCCAACCTATTAATCATTTATCAAAATAGTTGCCAATTAGTTTAATAGTTGACAACGAATTGATTTATCAATTAATCCTTGAAGCTCTAATTTTATTTATATTCTACAATTACACACATATTCTTCACTTTGGGCTTTTTAAGGCTGACTCTGACGGTCCCTAGGCAAAAAATTAATTGTCCAAATTAAAATAAAATGGATTTAGTATTTCTACATTTGCATACCTGAGATTAGAGACAAAGATCTGAAATAGCTTTTATACCGTCATGTAGGGAGATAAAAAATTGTAGGAGATATAATTGAAAAGTTAACTGAATAATTTAAAGTGTAACTGAAACTGAGGAAAGGGATTTCTTTTGGTGGCTAGTGTAAAATGTCTAATGAGGGTTTTTTTTTGGACTATTTCTAAAATCCTGATCGCCTTTAAGAATAATAAAGTGTTTACATTCGCTCTTCTATCATTGTTATTGTACTGTAATGTATTCTACTAATGTATTTTCAAATGCTACAAGCTTTGGATCAAAAATTCGACATCATTTTTCTACAGCGGTGGCAGAGACCACAAACTGGGATTGTATTTCTCGGGCCTAACTACGGGCTTTTTACAGGATGCGCGGCATATGTCCTTCATTTCATGTGCACAACGCCGAGGTGCTTACATCATGCTGCAAAACAAATATGCTGGCACTGAGGGTAATGGTGCGTCTAGCTTCATTTTCCAGCACTGCAGTCATGTCTGCCTCTCCCTGCGCCGGCTCCAGGAGGGCCCAGCAGCTTAACAAGCCTCTCGGGGACCCAGACGGCAGAGAGGAGATGATTTTACCTCAGGACACAGTCTGACAGACACACACAAACACACACACACTGGGCAAAGTCAAACAAGTGGGTTTAAAAAATGCACATCCACAAGGCTTCAGACACAGTTTATACACCCACACAAAGACTCATATTCCTTGTTGCCTGGGCCGACTTTGTAGCTATGCGCGCGGCAGGGGGCTCCTATTCGACGTTCAGGCCCCTTCAATACAACACCGCTCTCTAATCCACCACCTAAAGCCTAATAATCACCGCGGCTCACGGGGCAGAATTGGCTGCTTCCAAAACAGCCGTGACAGCATAGAAGCCATTCAATCCCCCCCCCCCGCGGTAATCTAACTTTGAGTTCAGATGTTTAGAGATTCTCCATAACCGTAAGTCACATAACAAGACACTCCTACACAAACAAACAGCGGCTCACACAGAGGCCGGAGTGAAGCAATAATCTCATTTACATCCAACGCCAGATAACTGCTCGCTGCTGAGGTCAACATTTATACACTGTTAACTGCCGTATCTGACATGTGCTGAGTGCCAGGAGAAAATTATAGCAATCAATGAGTATTGATCATCAATAGGTCTTAGGGTTGTGCTAACACCAATAAGGATGGTTGGCTAGGGGATGTATAGCTCTGAAGCAGTATCAATGAGGGGAATTAAAAAAACGCTGCAAGCGGAGTGAGGATTTCTTTCAACACAAAATGTTACTTGTACTGTATAGTCACATGGTTTTGTTGATTTGCAGGTCAAAAGAAATATAGACATCTGGGTTAAAACTGGGCTAAACTTGCTTGTCATAGTGATTTTAATCATTTCTGTGAGCATTGTTTCGACATCAATTAGATGACTACATTTCCACTTGTAGTTCAGGACCTGATTCCCATCAAAATAAAAGATTAATTAAAAAGATATAGTCACTGAAAGGACGTTGAAACAATAGCTATATTTAATGTGTAATCATTTTCACTATTCAACCAAATAGAGCTCTGTAGAAAACCTTGATATCTACACGCCTTTTCTTATGCAAATCACTGCTCAAATAATAATCAAAATTATTCCGCTCACAACTATGACCGTGATTATTTATTTCATTATTTCCTCCATCTTTGGGAACAAAACAGATGTAATGCATTTAGACAGACAAAAGACTGCCAAACAGAACTGTAAAAAACCTTAAATTCTTTCTTCGCGTCAACAATTAGTGCTTCTATTCATCATAATAATACTACAGTTTGTCAGACAATTTAACCAGTGAAGGGTGAACTTGATTTGAGCTGTGCACAATAACACACATCCAGATCAAGTTTAATTAACCGTGAAGCTCAAAATCGGGACCGAAGACATGCTTAGTCGACTAATTGATTAGTTGATTTAATTGACAGATCTGTGAAACTGAGTTTCTCCAACAAAGAATCACACAAAAGCACCACTTTAAATCTTGTGTTTACCAGAGATGTGCTCATAAGAGTCTTGGAAAGAAGTCATTCAGCATGAAAAAAGCATAAAAGACGGCTAATCAAATAAAGAAATCTTAGTCGACTAAGACCAAAACGACCCATTAGTCGACTAATCAACTAAGAAAGGGCAGCCCTATTTGTGTGTATTGATAAAGGCCTTTGGAACTACAGTGTTTGTTGGAAGAAGAACAGGAAAAACAAGCGTGATAAGACTTTTTTGCGAGGAATGAGTGACGGTAAAAAGTTAAGGACAGGCACATACTCATTAGTTTACCTTCGCAGATCCGATCTAGCCTCTGCCTCTTCACTTTGTGTTTGTCAGTAAGGGACATGGCGTCAAACACAGCACTGCGCAGGACGGCACGGCTCGGCAGTCGGCTCGGCTCGGCACCCTCTCCTCCTCCTTAGCCGCGAATACTGACAAGGTTCAGACTCCTAGTGCACTGTCAGCACTATTCCCCGGGGCATACCGCCTCGGCACATACACCTGCAAGAAAACACAGAAAAACCTGGTTAAACACAACACTGGCACACACACACACACACACACACACACACACACACATGCTGTATATATACACACATTATTGATGTACAAGCACAAAAAAACTCTGACACGGGGAGGCATTAAAGAGTCCTTGACTACAAAGTCACTCAGCCTCTTGCTCACAAAGAGCCCGGGAAGCTGCAGGCGATAGATACACAGAAAATCAGTGAATCACACACACTCTCACACATACACACTTACTCAGATACTGCTGGTGACAAAGTGCCCCATTTGCTCTAAAAAGTGGCAAAGCTTCCACGCTCTAAAAGCTCCACTTTTCTCCTGTTTGAAGTGTGTTTTCTTTCACTGACAAACACTCATCTGAAGCTCCATCTGACTTGTCACTCGTCACATTCCGTATTGATCGCGGTGACATTCGAGGCATCTCGACTCAGATGGCAAATAGCAATCTACTTTTTCCCTCTCTTTTTTTTTTTTTTGCCCCTCAAAAGCCGTTCAAAAACAAAGCAAGCATAGAAATTCATCTGACAAAAAAGTTGATGCAAATGAGCAAATGTGAAACGAGCTGATGGGACTTGTGAGGAGAGATTTATCGTCTGACAAAATGAAGCTCTTGAGTTGATGAGCTGCACCTGAAGGTTGACAGATTGTCGTGTAATGACACATTCAGGCCAATAGAGGGTAGTTAAAATCTACTCAGAGAGGAGCACACCATCTCACTTACACCTCTATACCATGTAGAGTTGAATCATTACATCCCTATTTCTCTTCTGAGCTCACAAAAACATCTAACTCAAAAGGCAAAACTATTATATTTCTGGCAAGATGAATTATTTTGACCAGGATTTGGGGTTGGCAACTGTAATCATACTTTCAGATTACATCAGTTTAACAGAAATTCGAAACAGGCTGAAAATGTTACTCGACTAAAGCCTTCAGTTCGGTATCGCTGACAGACACGCTGGCAAATATACATACAAATACATCTTTGTTAGAGAGAAAACAAAGGGTGTGTTTTTTTTACACTGGCAGCACATAAAGAGCACAGCGAGGATCAGCATCTTAGTGAATTACAGTAAAATGATTGCAACACAACAGGGATTAAATGTTGCGCCGTAAAACTCAAATTCCACATCTTGCTCGTCCAGGACCGGAGCCAGAAAGAGGCGCCTCTCCTCTCAGAAAGTGCTGACACTATGAAAACATCTCTTTCTGCCAGAAAGCGTCAGGGCAAAGTTATTACTTGAAGCCTTCAGTTTTTTTTTTTGTCAGATTTCAGAAGAAAGAAAAAAGGGAAGGAAGACAAGAAGGTAAAGAGTTCAGCAAAAAAACAACACCCTCATGCAGCTCAGGGCTGGCATTGGGGAGCGGGGGGGGTTTGTTTAAAGTGATATTATCGTGACATGTCTGCACATATGGGAGCATACAGACCCATCATCACACTGGGAGGTACACGGAGCAGTATATACAGCACCGTGAGGAAAAGACAAAAGTCTTAGATAACATCTCTGTCTTTTCAGCACTGGATTCGTCTGACAGCACAATCCCGACATTTGCCATCTCCGTTTTAGAAATTGTTCTTTGTACAATCCAATATTAGCAAAAGGGCTATGTAATTTAAGACAATTTGTGTAAAGTCAAACTGTAAATGTATGTATTCAGACTTTAAAAGCACCCTGTAGAGTTTTTGACGCACACAGCTGACGTGATAAACATCATTCCGGTACACTAGGAGGCGATAAAGCGCAAAGAAACGCAACAATGTGGCTGCAAAGGCAGTGAAGGAGAAAAACCGCAAGCTAGCAAAGATGGATGCAAACAATACACAACTTTAGAGCTGCAAGACTTAGTTGATTGATCCATTGTTTTTATCGATAGAAAATTGATCTGCAACTATTTTGCCAATCAATGAATTGTTAAGTTGGTTCAAGCTCATCAAAATGAGTGTTGGTCGGACAAAACAAGACGTTTGCTGATAACATCATCATGTGCTTTAGGAAATTGTGATA
This sequence comes from Sebastiscus tertius, assembly GCA_916701665.1. NCBI lineage: Eukaryota > Metazoa > Chordata > Actinopteri > Perciformes > Sebastidae > Sebastiscus > Sebastiscus tertius. Next base: position 4,868 of record CAKAOH010038254.1, on the reverse strand, counting down.
CATTTTTCATTGTTCACTGTTTTCTAACATTTTATAGACCAAACAACCAATTAATTAATCAAGATAATAATTGCCACATCATGAGAGTAGTCGTTAGTTACAGGTAGGGATATCGCAATTCCATCATTCTTCATAACCAAATCGATACCAAGGTAAAAAACCAAAAACAAAACAATAAACTCCATGTACTTCCAGTAACATACACTCCTTTATAACGGTTTGCATACTGGTTTTTGCAAATGTATTATTAATCCCTGATGATCTGGATCAAGTTTCTCGCTAAAAACGATTACATCGTGATAACGTTATAATTTACCTTTGCCCAATACTTTACCAAATAGAGCTTGAAAGCATCATAATGTAACTCAATGCAACCTCCATTAGTTAGCCGTTAGCTCTGTTATTTAGCCATCAGGACTGTGCTGCCCACCGGCTACTAACAGGTAACGTTACTAGTCTTCCTCCTGCCGATTTCAACATAGGTTTGTTGTTCACAATGTAGCATTATCAGGGAAGTTTTCTATGGTCTCCGGGACGATACTATGGCGTTAGTCTCAAGCCCTGATCCCTGGTACCTGCGGCACTGTAGAAAATGAGTACCGTTGGCATTGACTTGGTACCAAAGTATCGTTCTTGCAGCCTTACACAATTTCAAATATTTAAAAATCGCCTTTGCAAATGTTTTATGAGAAAAACAGGAAATGTTTGTTAGACCTCAAGGACACACGTGTGTTTTGGTGAGAAACACTGCATGTAAACAAAACCACAGAATACCTTCAACTGCCTTTTCAAAAGAAATCTGTCTTTTCTGTAGTCAGGAAGGAGCAATTTTGACACGAGTAAGCTACACAGCACGGGTCACTTCCAGGGTGTCTTTCCAACAAGGCATTACTCCGGCTCCAGTATGTTAACGGGCTGCTGGGAGGCCTCGCCCTGTTACTTGATTCATTTCAGTTCTTCCCTCCGTCCCTCCTCCTTCCTTTTCATCTGTCCATCTCTCTGTAGTGCTGCTGCCTCTGAGGTCTCTCACACAGAGTCATCAATCACTGGGCCCTCTTCCAGGGCTGTCCACTGGTGTGTGTGTGTGTGTGTGTGTGTGTGTGTGTGTGACATAAAGAGTGAGAGTGACAGAGAGGGAGGGAAGTAGAGAAAAAGGGCGCTCACAGAGGCTAACAAGGCCAAACCTTCCCCACTTCTTATCCCCTCTTCTCTCTACCCCCCTTCTTTTCTGCTGCAGCCAGCTTCCAACAGAGTGGTCCCAAAACTTACAATGACTTTATAAAACACAGCCAAGCATGACCCCATCCTTTTAAAATATATATATATAAATAAAAAAATATGAAACTGGGCACTATTTCTCCATGATTCAAAAGAAAAGCTGAAACAAAGCCGGCCGTGAAGCCAGCGGGGCCTGAAAGGGTATTTAGGAAGGGATTTTGCGCTCCCAATCCAAACACAAAGGTCATATACATGAATCTTAATATTTAAGAGGCATTAAAAGTCAGATGATCGATAAAACTCCCTGCCTGCGGGGCCACAGCTCATTGAAAGAGAAACATTTGTGCGCGAGAGGCCGAGACATTAAATGTAGGAATCCATATCTGTGACGGCCGGCTCCGTCTCCCAAGGACGCTGTGAGCACAATCACAGTCCACAAACTCTGCTCAATGTCAGCGGCACACAGAGATCACTGTCCGAGTATTGTCTGCAGAGGAAGGGGGGAAGGGCAGTCAGCCAGTTGAAGGAGTTTAATACAGCTCAATAGATTCATAGAGACAAATGCACACAAACATTCAGCTCATTCATTTGCAATTACTGTCTACCACAAATGTATATTCATTTATATATATATATTTATATATATATATTCTAACTTGCACTATTTTATGTCTTAGATTCTCATTTTTTTTTTTACTTGTGTGATTTTCTTTCAGATTTATTTAATTGGTATTGTGGGAGGAAGCTCAACACCCAAGATTTTCATTGACAACTGCTTCTGTAATTGGTGTGCATTTGATAATAAATAACTTGACGCAGAGTGCTGAAATGACTATTGACAGAAAACTGACTAAAAATGTACAACTTGCTAGACTATTAATCGTTAGAGGCATAGTTTGACATTTTGCTATATATAGATGACACCATGTTGTGTTGATACAAACAGGACAAGTCAATCTATTGGGAGGTAACCTACTGTAGTTGGTATGGAGGAGGTTATTTCTCAAAAGGTTAGCTCACTAATCGATTCATTTTCTGTTGATTTGGCTAATTAAAAGCTTCTATGACAGATTAATCATTTGTCCTTTTTTTCTCTGTTTTATGTATAAGAACCTTGAATATTATTTTGTACTGTTATTCGGACAAAACAAGCAATTTGAAGATACCACTTTGGGCTCTGTGAACTTGTGATGGGCATTTTACATTATACTTTCACTTTCTATTCAGGGTTTGACATTCACCTGATAGCCCGTGGCCACGAAAAGTTACTCTGTGGCTACCAAATATCCTCTGTAGGTGGCCACCAAGTTTAATCAGGTCTCTCTTGAGAATGTGACTGCGCGTCTCAATAAGATTACAATGTCTGAGTCCTGAATACATCGCGAGTTGCCGCATTGCTGCACAGCGAGACTGAACTTTTGTTGGGCGCCCTGTTTCTATTTATTCCTGTCGCTCACTTTGAAAGCGCCACAATGGAGGAGGAACGGCTAATTTGTGAAGTTGAAATGAGGAGTCATCTTTAGGGATGCGATCGGGAGATTACTGGCATTAATGGTTTCTATTTGCCTTTAGCTGTTAGCAGCCGGTGGACAGCACATGCTATGTTAAAGGAGGTTCAACTGAGTTACATCATGATGTGTTCAGGCTCTATTCAGTAAATGACTATTGAGCGAAGGCAAATTATAACTTCATCATGATGTGTTCAAATATAATCTTATGAAATGCAGTTTTTGGTGAGAAACTTGAATAAAAAGATAAATATATTTTCATTCTGTTAATGTCACAGTTAAGGAAGGCTGTGTTAAGTTCAATTGCCTTTTCTGAATTGTTTTTACATACGTTTACATTTGGGACACCAAAAATGTACTTTGGCCACCAAATTTAGGGGCTTAGTGCTTAAAAATATTAGCGTTTATTCCTGCTATTGACTAAACAGTTCCTTTGTACATCAGAAAGGTTAACTACTGAATCAATGATGAATCAATCCAGAAAATAATCAGTACTTTCAGTCTCCACCCAACGTTCCGACTTTAACCACGGGAGAATGTGAAAAACCAAGAGTCAAATTGAATTAATTTGCGACAGCGTCTTCTTGTAATGCGATGAAATTTAATGATGACACCGCCGTTGTTGCGATCCATCTTCCCATTGAGAGACAAACACTAACAGAATTGTCTCCGATGTGATTAATTGACTTTGCCGAAATAAGAAAATAATTTGGTTTGGTAAACAGATACGAGCACCGCCCCTGACAGACTCTCATTAGAAAGCGGTGATTACTTACTTTATTAGACACTTGGGGAGGGGAAAAGGGGGGACGGGGTTGCTAGTGATCTGAGGCAATCTCACACAGTCAAAAGAGTCATTACAGTTACAGCGTCACTTCATGTGTTGACACAGATCAGTGTGATATGGAGGAGCTTTAAGAAAAAGAGCAGAGAAGCTGTTTCCTTTTTGTCTTAGATAGAAATATGTGTGGACAGGAGATTGTTAAAAAGCCAAACTGGAGACAGAGCGAGAGAGAGAGAGAGATGAGTTTGAGAGATTGAATAATTAAAAAGGTCAGGCTACCTGCCTGCTGTGTGTCACTTCACACATGCAGGCTAGCACACACATACGCACACACACACCGTTCTGAGCGAGCCACAATGCACACTGGGGCAAAGACTGGAGAGACAAGTCATTTGGGGGAATGATCATTTTCCCTCGAACACAGTGTAGTTTGTGAACTAATTGGGTGAATCCATAATTAATTTGCTGACATTAAGCCTTCGGGTCTGCTCCACTAAGACTCTAAGACTCTACTTTCTAAGGATATGATGAAGTGCTGGTGAAGCCTCGGGCTCACCGCTGATGGGGGAGACTCTTGTTCTGATGCTTCTCGGTGCACGTTCTGACATTTAGGGGGAGATATCTAACAGCACGTGTCAGTTAACTCCCAATACTGTGGGGATTAGTTTAATGTAGGCCTCTCAATGAAACATTTAAGTGATGGATAAATCCGGAAAATCCACACTCGACATGTTTTCAACTCACATCAAAATTATTTCTCACCCGACTGTTCTGCTATCCTCAGGGAAGAAAAACATCAATGCTGAGAGATATTAGGAGAGTTTTCATGACTGTTTCTGGTGCTGATGAGACATTTAGGGCTTTTTGACTGAAGCACGGTGCCACTAGTCGCGTTTCCATTCAATTATCAAGCAAACTTTTGAAATGTTGCAAAAAAAGAAATGCGAATTTGGCGCATTTCCATCAAATGGTTTGGAGCGAATAAACTAAGCAGCGTAGTATCGACTGAAGCTGGCGGTACAGGCTACTCTTTATGCATGGCTGTAATCCGCCAATAAACGGAGTAGAAGAAGAAGTAGAGGTTGCAAACCACAAACAAAACGAGAGAGGTCTTCAGTTTCAATTGGGCAAGTTTTACTTGTTCTTTCATGTCAGCTAGTATTGGTTATATTTCATGCTGTCCCAAGACAATATAAATATACACTCACCGGCCACTTTATTAGGCACACCTGTTCATTTGCTTGTTAACACAAATAGCTAATCAGCCAATCACATGGCAGCAACTCAATGCATTTAGGCATCTAGACGTGGTGAAGACGACTTGCTGAAGTTCAAACCGAGCATCAGAAAGGGGAAGA